>JANTPZ010000075.1:0-21486 GCA_025593235.1 Vachellia pachyceras | reverse complement strand
GATATGATGGCTGTGTACCAAGAAGGAGCTTATGAGCGCTTGTGCAGGTGAAGATTCTTCTGCTTTAATAACAACCATTGAATCTTCACTTAAAAGAATCCATCTAATCCATGATAGCTTGGCATTAGAAGCAGTCCATAACCCCATGTTTCTGTGATTTGGTTTTTGGCAAAATCTTTGTTAAGAATATTTATCTGGACACCATAGAAAAGGTATTCTTAAGGATAATTGGAAAGAGAATAGATAAGAGCTTTATTAAAACTGCAAAGGTTTGATGGGAAAAAAGTCTAATTTATTTTAAGTGGGGTGGCTAATAAACTAAAAAGCTCAAATTTCCCCTAAAATATATGTTATGAGATATAGGTAATGTGTTAACATAGTTAATTTAATCAATAGATGGTAAGTGTAGCCTTCATAAATAAGATTTTACATTACATGGTTGGCCAAAAAGAACTGATATCACTGCATGCGATATTGAAACGGTTGTCAAAGATAACATTCCTTCTGGACATTTATCTACATGCTACGGACTCTTTAATGTTGTTTTCTTATGGAGATTGGCTAACTTGATGATATAAATTTGACCTATAGATGGGTTCAGGCAGAATGTAGAAAGTTGGGTGACACTGACAATCCAGAAATTAGCGAGCTCCTAAAAACAGCTGTGTGCTGCCTCAGGGAAAGGCCTGTCCTTTTCAAGTATTGTGCAGAAGAGGTATTTCCATTATGGATCTGATCAGTTTATTTAACACTTGACAGTTCTAATTTTTGTTGGGATTTGAATCCTGTGATATTCCAACTTGGAACTGAAATTGTGATGTTTGGAAATCTGTCACCTCCAGTTCCTAATGATGTTCACAGATCAGACCTCGCATTAGAACCTAATGTTGTTTAAAAAATATTATGTATGAATTGAAACTCAAATTGCCCTTGTCTTTGTTTGTGTCATGCCAATTTCTGGTTTTGTAGGTAGCCAATATGAGACATAATGCATTATTTAGAAGATTCATAAGTGCTCTTACCCGTGGAGGACCTGGAGGAATGCCTCGACCAATTGAGGTTCATGCTCATGACCCATTACGATATGTGGGCGATATGCTTGGGTGGTTACATCAGGTATGAATCTGTCATGACAATCTCGTGGGGTAATGCTTGAAGCCACTCCTGTTGCTGGATTTTTACTGCGGTATTTATTGTTTATGTATCTTAATTTTATTGTATTGAACCTACATGCAGGCCTTGGCATCTGAACGCGAAATTCTACTTATGCTACTTGATCCAGACACACAGGTGGATTCTGGATCAACAGTAGATCGGTTCCCCAAGACCTCTGAGAATGGCTCTGGGAAGACAGAATCTGACTTGACATTTGTTCTGGATCGAATTTTTGAGGGAGTTTGCCGGCCATTTAAAGTGAGAGTTGAACAAGTTTTACAGTCTCTACCAAATCTGATCGTCTCCTATAAACTGAGCAACACTCTTGAATTTTACAGCTACACTGTGAGTTGCCGTCAAATTTTCTTCTCCCTTGATAGTACTGGTTCCATGCATATTTTTTGCCTTAACTTCATATGATCATACAGATTTCAGATCTGCTTGGGCGAGAAACTGCACTTTGCAATACACTATGGTTGCTGAAAGATGCTGCTCAGAAAACATTTTTTGATATTTTGAAAGGCCGTGGAGAAAAGCTTTTACGATATCCCCCTCTTGTTGCTGTTGATCTTTCCCCTCCTGCAGCAGTAAGGGAAGGAGTATCTCTCCTTCTTGAAATTATTGATAACTATAACAGCATGATGGTTCCCGCTTCTGGCAAAAAGCCTTCTTTTGATCCAGTTATATCTGCGATACTGGATCCAATAATTCAGGTGCATATTTCCATCTGTCAATCTGGCACCCGCATTTGTTATTATGGTCTGTTAGCAGGTGTGAAATAAAGTGATTTTTAGTGGTTCAAAATCTGAGCTTCATTTGAAATGTCATGATTATTTATAATAATGGATTGTCTTTGAAGATTTTTGTACTTGTTTTTTTATATGTAACAGTAACTCTGTAAGATGATAAAGACTTGTATGGAACATCTGCCTTTGATTCCTAGATATTCCTATAATTTAGGACATCCCAAGATTTTCTTCCCGGTTCTGCTAAGCTAAACTCTGTTGTTTGAGAAGGTACTCACCTTTCACACATCACACGAAATATTACCCACTTCCATTTGCTTGACTGTGTCCTTGTCAGTCAATGTACTCACCATTCACACATCACACCAAATATTACCCAGTTCTGTTTGTAAGCACCCTTTGCCATCGGCCTGTCTTGGCCCTGGTCTATTTCAAGAAACCTTGAACTGGCTTCAATTTTAATGAAATCATAGAATATCATACATTCCTTTCTATTGCAGATGTGTGAGCAAGCGGCTGAGGCACACAAGTCCAAGGGTGTTGGGCATTCATCAAGAAGAAGTAGGATGAGTTCTGACTCCAGCCAAGTTAGCAAATCATCTGTTGATGCAATATTGTCAACAAGCGGTTCTGCTCCACCCTTCCAGGTCCCTCACTCTGAACCTTTTTATCTTTTTCCTTCACTTTTAGCCCTTGTCAATTATTGCTACTTCTCGGTTTCATGATTTTCTCCATTTTGTCCTGCTGCTTCACTAATGAATTTTATAGCTTCCATATATTTGCTTCCATTGGTCATTATTTTATTGTGTACTGTCCTCTAAATTTTACCTGGATAATTGAAACCAAGATTTAATTATTCTGCAATTATGGCTGAAGTGTCCCTTGAAGTTGCTTGTCATTTCTCAATTGTAAATTAATGTGGATCAACGTATATAGTCCTGTGCTCTAATGTGAAATTAATGATATGGTTGGACCTAGAAATAAGGTGGATGAAATTGACGGAGGATCTTGAAACATAGTGAAACTCTCAAACGTGGACTTATTGATCAGTGATCCATAGAAGTTTATTTAAGCGTCTGACGTGATCTTCTGGCAGACTACTGAGACCCCATCCAAGATATTTCTTATCAACTGCCTGTGTGCTGTTAAACAACCTCTAGAGGGACATGATGTGGCCTCTGGCTACGTGGGAAGGCTCGGAAAGATGATCGATAACCACCTGCGTGTACTCGTCAAAAAAGAAGTCGATGCCATATTAAACAGATGTGGATTATCACAAAAAATGGCCCACTTCCACAACGCTATACACAACAAGCAAGGGGGCAAGGAAATGGCTGGGGTGCCATTGGCTGAGATGGAGGACACAAGTCCAGCCAATCTTTCAGAGTGTTTAAAAGCCCTGTTTGGTCTTATTTTGGGAAGTGAGAGCTCATTGCCAGAATTTGAGCAGATGCTGGTCCCACAGTTGCGATCGGAGGCTTGCATTGGTGTGGCCAGGTCATTGGCTGAAGCTTATGAGCTTATTTACGACGCAATTATGGATCCCAAGAATGAGTATCCAGATCCAAAGTCATTAGCAAGGCATCCTCCTGATCAGATAAGGACTATATTGGGAATATGAGTAAACACTTGTTCAAACGTTATGTTTACAAGTCCAGTAAATATTCTCTTCATTCATTTTGTAATGTGTTACTCTCCATCAAATCGAGTCTATTATGTATTTGTCTTAATTTTCTCGGGATGGTAGATTTTGATAATTATATTGTTTCTGTTGATGTATTGGGAAATTAGAGGATTTACTTTTAGAATTCTGGCAGTGCTTTGGAAATCCTTGCATCCAGCGCCGATTACATACATAAAACCTATTGAACTAGTTGATCCATAAACTTGGATTTGCGACAATTGAAGAACGAAAGTGAGGCATACTATGTAGTCTGGATTCAATTCATTTTGAAGGAAGAGATTGGTTTGGATATTTATTGCGGACCAGTGGAGAGAATCGAAAATGCTTTGTTTGGACATGACACGGTATGCCACTCTTAAGCTTTGATTCCCCCCCCCCAATTTTGGATTAATATATATGTTTTGATTTCTCACGTTTTGTATCCCCCAAACATTTATTTGTTCAACATATCTCTGGAAATACATGCAGGCGGGTCGAATATGATTTAATTTATAATTAATGGGGACGCCACCGAGAAGTGGAAGCTAAGGTTCGCTTGAAACTAATGTAATGTGATGTGACCAACCTAGGGGTATGGAAAAGCTTCATGTAACGAATCAAAATTCAACCTAGGGGTACACACACCCCGTTATTATCGTATAACTTATTTAATTAGATTGAGAAAGTTGATTCAATTAATTAATTAGAATAAATATGACATGTTTTATAATATATCATTATTTAGGATGATCTTTGGTTTCAACCCTTGCTACAAAAGAGAAACACACCACATTGCTAAAAGAATATTAATTAGAGGTTGTTTGAGAAAAATGATATATATTGAATATCTGACTTACATATATTTAGAACTAAAAATAAATCTTCAAATAGGTCATCTATTAAGGAGCGGTGGAGTATTATTTATGATGAAAGCAGGAAAAGTGAGTAGCAAATCTTTTATATATGTCATGAACATGGATAAATTAAACAACACACAAAAAGAATCCGATGTTTTTTTTCTTTGAGAGATCTGTGTTCTTTTTTCTCTTTTCTGTCCCCATTATATGGCTTATTCAGCTAATTTTCACCGCACAATTATTAAATCCTTCTATAGCAATCAATTTCATATATCATATCACAAAAGTGCATATAAATGTGTGTGTTTTTTTAATTTTTTTTTGAAACGTATAGATGTTTGTTTGTGGTTCTTCTAATTTTCTGCCGACCTTTTGTCGATCCAATAATACAAAGCATTTCATTTATCCGCCGTTAATTTAAAGTTAGTGCCATTATATACTTAAGTGATAAACTGCAATTGTAATAACTAAAAGCTTTTTTCACCAAACCGGGTTGGCTCTATTGAAATTGAAGAGTTTTTTTTTTTTAAATGTTTAAACACAAAGCAGTTTTAAATTTGAGTTCGAGTGAATGAAAAAAAAAAATCTCTTGAAAGAACTATTTCTAATTATATATGATAATACTCAAATTTAACACAATTAGATTGTTGTCTGTTGAGGAGGAAAATGAAATAACACAACCATGTATTATGATAACAATGGTAAATTATTTCAAGGTCATGGCAAATGGACAAGGTGTGTGTGTGTTTGAATTGGTGGCGATTAATTCCTTTCATATGTATATTTGTTCAAGTTTATTTTATTTCCACTTAAAAAAATAGTAATTTCCTAAAAATAATTAAGGAAAATCCATATTTTAAAAAGTAATCATCATTAATTGATTAACTTAATTAATCCAACTACAATTGGCTAGCTCTTAACATGGATTTGCTATATTCGAACAAGATAAGAAATACATAAAAAAACAGTTGAAATCTTGTATTTACACCACTTTAATTAGAAAACAATCCATTATATACGCACACACACTCGTAATCTCAATCAGAGTCCAAAAGAAAAAAAGGGCATTACAGAACACAAACACAGGAGTGAAGGAGACAGGGAATCCAACTTTTCATGCCCATTCATTTGAACCTTTACATATAAGAGGGTGGATGCAAGGGTTCTTTGCATATCTACAATTTTCATATAATCATCCGAACAATGGCATGTTGAATGGTAGAGTGTCCTTTTGAAAACGTGGTAGAGAAGTACTTTTACACAAGTCAAGGTAAATATGTGAAGGAGATTATATCGTTATAAGGAAAAATATTGTTGAACGTACGTTTGACTGTTCCAAACGCTCCGCCAAACAAGCTGAGTATTAATCTAGGAGATTAAAAAAGCTAAATAAGTTACTTAATTATAGATATATTTTAAAACACTCATGCATACCGTTAGATTATATATTACATTATCAATTAATTAGCTTCTTTAACCTCTCTCTTGTATTAAAAGGCCGAAGGTAGTTTTCAGTAGTGGATTTCTTTTGTTATATCCTAAATTCGAATGCTTGCAATTGCGTCTAAGCTGTTATACATCACTCAGAATGATGAATGAAATGTAAGGATACTCATAACAACAAAAATATCAAATATTCTGCCAAACTTAATGGGGGCTAGAAATTAAATACGGAGCATGAAAATGAGGAATATTAATTGACCCTGTGACTATTTTCTCCCCTTTTTCTTTGAGCAATTCATTTTTTGTTGAATAATGGATGGCTATCATCAGATGGAGAACATGGAACTATTTTTGGGGTATGATTTTGTTGGTTCTTTTGCCATTGTGTGTGTTTGGGAATTCGTTGGGAGAAAGGAGTTTACGGATTCCGAAATGGTTTTACGGATTTCAATATGATTTTACGAATTTCGAGATGCTTTTTACGGATTTTGAGATACTTTTGTCTTGACTTGTATATAACGTTTAAAAAAAAGTTTTCTTAAACATGCACATGTTAAACATATTCACATGCATGGAGGAGACAATATCATATTATTGTACCATAAACCTCTCTCTCTCTCTTTTAATAATGCCCCCAAATCAAATTTCTCATCCATTCATACATACATAAAAGGAAGATCTTTATATTATTCTCTTACTATTCATTATGCCGTTGCCAACCCTTTTCAGTGAGAAATGACACACCAGCCATAGATGTCAATCCAAGAACATTTTTTTAAAAAAATAATTGTTTCCAAACCAAGTATGGCAGCTTTAAAAACATCATAAACAAAAGGGAATGGCATGGAAATGACATAAATGTCCTCCTAAGAAAGTTTTAGATGTGTTATCAATGGTGGTTGGTTCAATATATATATATATATATAGCTGCTAGTTTGATGCATATTCTTCTTATATAAGGTCCTGGATTTGAGTTTTGTGTATTAAAAAGAAAGGTTTATTGAAATTGATCTACACTTGTACACTCTGATTCAACGAGACTTAGATTAGTGGTATGACTTAATTATAAAAGCATTATCGTATTACTAAAAAAATTTTTGGGATGGGATGAAAGAAAGTAGGGTTTATCAATAAGGATGACATTTGCTTCTCTAGCTTGATTGTTGATTGGTTTTTTTAATGATTCAGTTATTTAGATTTATTTGAAGAAATGGTTGTATTAACAGAGGATGTGATATAGAAATAACATGCGTTTAAAACCATAAAAGGACATGCATGAAATAATATATTGTAGAAGAAAAGGCATATATCTCCAAATCCAAGAAGGACCCATTTCCACATTAGCTTCGAGCCTTCGACCATGCTCGCAAAGCTCTGGACAACCCTGTTGTTTGTTACTACCAAGCTCCTCCATGCCATTTTGGTTAACGAAAAAAACATTCAATAAAGTTATCGAACAAAACATTTTGATTAACAATTAGTTTAAAGATTTAATTACTGATAGGGTGTAACGGTGATAAGTAATTTATACACGGATTGAATTCACATAGTATTAATATTATAAGGTTTATTGTTGATATGTGAATTTTATATATTTTGATGGTGACAATGCTCAAATAACATCAATCTTTTTGCATTATCACTTATCACTTGTAAGCCAAAACAAGATGTAGTGCTCCTGCATTATTCACCTTTATTGTTTTTTGAGCGTGTGTCTCACTTTCTTTTGTTTGTCCGCTTCTTGTGGTTGATCATTTGGTGTTCTTTTCCAATGTTAATTAATTGAAATATCAGTGACTTCAAAGTCCATAACAATATGAGACAGATCATGCTATTAGCTAGGTTCAGACAAACCTTAATTAAAATATTCCTCCCTATATATGACCAAGAGTTTAGATATATACTCTAGAGAATATTCCATCACAATCTACTTATAGTAGTTATAATTAATTTCCAAGTTTTGGCAGTAATGTTAGCTCTTAAAATTTGTCATTTTTAACATAGAGCTAGTTCGATATTCATGGACATAGCAACCACATCACTTGATAATGGTGGGTATCAATTTTTACACTTGTTCATGGATTTGCTGAAGTCCAGGGGGATCAAATTCCCGCTCACACACAGGGAAGATTCTAGAGAGTGTCTATATATATGTGCTCTTCATGGAAGTGAGGTTCAAAGGAGATTAATTGACTTGTCCCTTACCTCTGCTTCAAATCAATCATCATCCTCTGGAAAGACTGGGAATTGAATTTCTTCACTCTAAACTTGTTGATGCTTATAGCTCCAAAGCCAAAAATGACTTCTGATTCTCTTCATCACTCTACCGTTATCACTCAACAATCCTTGCCAAAACTCACTTTGTACCCCATCACTTTGAAGGTAACTTGATTAGTTAATGCCATTTAAGCACTACATATACATACTGCACGGCATTATCTTATATGGTTTCTATATATGTGTTTGCAGTTTGAGGAGGTGGTGTACAGATTGAAACCAGAGAATAAAGGACTGTGCTGGGGAAGTTCTTCATGGGGTTGCAGGCAGAAGACGATACTGAATGGAATCTCAGGCATGGTGTTGCCAGGTGAGATTCTGGCCATGTTGGGCCCTTCTGGGAGTGGCAAAACGACGCTTCTTACAGCTCTCGGAGGTCGTTTAAATGGCAGATTATCAGGCAAAATCACATACAACAACCAAACTTTCTCGGGCTCCATTAGAAGAAGAACAGGTTTTGTTTCCCAGGACGATGTTCTATACCCTCATCTCACTGTTTCTGAAACCCTAATCTTCACTGCACTTCTCAGACTTCCCAATAGCCTCACCAAGAAGGAGAAGATCGATCACGTTGAGAGAGTTATAACAGAACTTGGCCTAACACGTTGCAGAAACAGTATCATAGGAGGAGCATTGGTTAGAGGAATATCGGGTGGAGAGAAGAAGAGAGTGAGTATAGGCCAAGAAATGCTCATAAATCCCAGCTTGTTGCTGCTAGATGAACCCACCTCTGGCTTGGACTCCACAACGGCTCAGAGGATATTGACCACCATCAAGGCGGTGGCCAGTGGGGGCAGGACGGTGGTCACCACCATTCACCAACCATCCACCCGTCTGTATCAAATGTTTGACAAGGTTCTGGTTCTGTCAGAAGGGCGAAGTATATATAATGGACCAGCTTCTGCAGCCATGGAGTATTTCTCTTCTATTGGCTTCTCCACATCCATCACTCTCAATCCTCCTGACTTCTTGCTTGATCTTGCTAATGGTACTTGATACACACTATTATTTTTTTTTCCTTGTATAAATACAAAATAATTTAAGCCTATGATAGTACTTGCTTTAACGTTGTGTACCTTTAATTCATCTTTCAATTACTCGACGTGGAACAATGTTCTAATATCAATAACAATATAGTCGGAATTTACTTACAGGAATTGCCCCTGACTCCAAGAATGCAAGTGAACAAACTGAGAGTTTGGAACAAGAGAGGAAGCTAATCAGAGAAGCTTTAGTTTCTGCTTATGAAAAGAACATTGCTCCAAAGTTGAAACATGAGATTTCTAACTCAGACCCGGAGACCAACTGCAACTTTAATAACAAACATGCTTCATCTAGTAGGGTCTTCTTTCAATGTGCTACATATACACACACATTTGCCAATGTTACTGCTCCTAAATAATATAATCATCTTTTTTCTACTGAACTGGTTCAGGAAATGACATAACAAAAGCAGAGCAATGGTGCACAAGCTGGTGGTATCAGTTCAAGGTGTTGCTACAAAGAGGGATCAGAGAACGAAGATATGAAGCCTTCAATAGATTGAGAATATTCCAAGTCTTAAGTGTTGCTTTCCTTGGTGGTCTCTTGTGGTGGCACACCCCGGAATCTCATATTCAAGACAGGGTATGTTTATATATATATGTATATATATAGATCACTTCTTTTAATTTCCCTTCGTTGTTGTTGATGAGAGAACTAAAAAGAGAGAATTTTTACAGGTAGCATTGTTGTTTTTCTTCTCTGTTTTCTGGGGATTCTACCCTCTGTACAATGCAGTTTTCACCTTCCCTCAGGAAAGAAGAATGCTGATAAAAGAGAGATCTTCGGGAATGTATCGTCTCTCTTCCTACTTTCTGGCAAGAACAATAGGAGATCTGCCGTTAGAGCTCGCTCTTCCTACTGCTTTTGTGTTCATAATCTATTTCATGGGAGGCCTCAAGCCTGATCCCGTCACCTTCATTCTCTCACTCCTCGTGGTTCTGTACAGTGTTCTTGTGTCTCAGAGCCTAGGCTTAGCTTTTGGAGCTATTCTCATGGACATTAAACAGGCCACCACTTTAGCTTCTGTAACAACCCTTGTCTTCCTCATTGCAGGAGGCTACTACGTACAACAGATCCCTCCATTTATAGTGTGGCTCAAGTACTTAAGCTACAGCTATTACTGTTACAAGCTGCTCCTTGGTGTTCAATACAATGAAGATGATTACTACGAGTGTTCCAATAGTAATGGGGTTTTGTGCAGAGTTGAAGATTTCCCTCAGATCAAATCAGTGGGTCTGAATCACTTGTGGGTCGATGTTCTTATTATGGCTCTTATGTTGCTGGGCTATCGACTCGTTGCTTATTTAGCACTACACAGAGTGAGTTAGAAGAAGAATCCATGTCAACTCACTGATGATGGAGATTGAGACCCTCCATATGCAGTTTATGGAACGGAATATTTCAGTTTTATACTAATTGTACGCTTTTTTTCATGTAATTCAACAAGATCTTTTAATCACCAATGTATCTAAAAATTGAATTGTCCATACATCGCGTAATGTAAACAACCTCACACAGTGATAAAAAATTAGGAGAATTAACCAGAGATCTTAAGCAAGGGAATGTGTTACAAAATGGTTCTAAAAGGTTGTTAATGACAAGTCGAAAAATATAATTTATAAGTGAAGTAGCTAACATTTACAATCTCTTGGGACCATTTTGTAACACATTCTCTTACTTAAGACCTTTGGGTAATTTTCCCTAAAAATATGCATAATTTATAAAGGAAATATAACAATTTAAAAATTAATGAGCATTGAGGCATATTTAAATCAAAGGAGGGACCCTATTATGCCAAATTATCCTGTTGTCTTAAGCTACATCATCTTGAGGGAAAAAGAAATGTTTGAATTAATAATGGTTGGAATATTACAATTGATCGGCCAAGGAAATTTTAGAATTTTTATGTAACAATATTAGAATTAACTTTGTAATTAAAATAATAAAATATATGGGCAATGGGCAGTGGATTAATTTCTTTCTGTTTTACTGTCTCAATTACCTTTTGGGACTGATTCTGGTCTCAGCCCAATACTTGTAAAGTATAGCCGCCTTTTCACTGGGTCAAAAAAGAATATGAATTCAGAATCAGATAAGCCCACTAATAAAAACGGGTCATGATGACCCGGTAAGCATCCGACCGTCCATTCTCCATCAGGTCATCTTGATCAATTCAATCTTTGGCCTCTTCCCCCCTGCGTTTGGTGGCGATAATTCCGATCCGTAAATCCGGCTGCCGCCGTGGCTATTTCCAGGATTCCGGTCATCCTTCTGATTTTCAGTTTTCTAGCTCTGAAATTGCAGTTCGTCTCATCCAAATTTCTTTCCTACGGTTCCACCCTTTCTAGGGTTTTTGGGGCACCATGACTTTTTCAGACGAAGAGGATGAGAACCTGGCTTACTTTCTGGAATCGGAGGTTCTCTCCGAGGTCTCTGATCAGGTGCGACGATTAGTATGCATTTTTGTCTTTCGAAATTTAAAATTTGACGTGGATAGACGATATGTTAGTGGTTTAAAATTGTATCTGGATATTGTCCCTCATAATCGTGCTCGAAATTAACTCGTTGTGATATGGAAGGAAAACTGTTTGGTAAATGATAAGATTGATTGTTGTTGGCAGGGGGACGAAAGTTTGGAGGAGCCCAAAGCAAAGAGAAAGCGAGTGGAGGAGGCTGAGATTGCCGAGGAAGAAGATGAAAAAAATCCTAGTCCATCGTTGAAGTCTAAGAATGATGATACCAATAAAAGCGTAGTGCCTAAGACTATTGAAACTGGATTTTTCAGCCAAGTCCCGCCTGAACTTTTTCATCATATCCTTGAATTTCTTTCCTCCGAGGTATTTTAAGTGAAAAGGAAAACCCCGTTAGTTATGACTCTTTATTTGCTTAGTACATGGATTGTTTTCCTGGTTATATAACTTAGTTGACATTAGTTTGTTTCTATGCTTGCAGGACCTTGTTTCATGTGCATTAGTCTGTAAATTTCTAAATTATGCAGCATCTGATGAAGCCTTATGGCGTCGTTTGTAAGTATATTAATTTGCTGTAGTCGGTGTCTGCCCAAAGGTTGAGTTCTTAGGAATCTGGCTCCTTATAACTTTAACGAACTGATTTTAATTATATATTCTAATATTCTTAGTTTTAGGACATTCGTTCGCAGTTGCATTTCTATGAACCATTCATATGCCCGTTGTCTACTTAAAAGGGTTACATTTATGCAGGTACTGTATGCGGTGGGGTCTGCTTCCCCCTACAAGGAAGTTAAGGGAATGCCCTTGGAAAAAGTTATATATTCAGGTACTTGAATCAGTGATAACATCATGTAGTAGATCAACAATCCCTAAAACAATCTCTCTTACCAGTTTGAATATTATTGCGCCAACAGACAAAATTCATTCTCTAGCTAACACATGAGAGTGCATATCATGATTCTCCTGTCTATCAATGGCTGCATGCATTGCATGATATATCGGGAACCATTATCCTGGCAATGTGAGCCATCTAGTTTGTAAATGGGTATGCGTTAATTATTCATCTGTGTGCACCTATTCATTTATTGATATGCTTTGGAGCTTATTAATTTGAAGGCATTAATTTAAATAAATTTGAACCACCAGATTAACCGTATTTCATCTTTGTTCTCTTGGAAACTGATATTTGAGTAACTCATGCATCTGTTTTTCATATTTTGCACGGATCTTGTCATTCATCCTACTTTTATGCAGCGTGATGAGGAGGACATGTCTGAATTTGTAAGAAACTGCCCAAATGAATTTAAGGAGTATTACATACAAATGCAGGCAGCTAAACGAAGTCAAGCACCTCTTCCTTCACAGGTAATGAGAGCATATGCTGTAATATGGTTTTAAGGTTCTTTCTGTAAGCTTGAAAATAATATTGAAAAGGAATAAAATGGATTAAAAATCTTGAACCCAATTCCTTTAAAATGTATTCCGAACTCCCAATTAGAAAGGGAAAAAAAAAGCCAAGATCTAATGATTTATTCATAACTAAGAAGTTTACAATAGAGTGGAAGCAACCTTTAAGCCTAAAATATATGCAGTAGAGGGAAGTGGGAAACATGACTAGTCAAAGTAGTTGTTGTGGCATTGTGGTTCTTAACCATCTGTGATTTTCTAAGCTCTCTCTATCTGCTCTCTTGGCTTGACAGTCTCACATGACATTTTAGAGTATGTGGACGAAAGTGGTCTTGTATCACTCAAAGCGTTCACTTCTATTGCGGTGCCTTAACTTGTTGAATTTGAAATAATGCTATGCTGTTATATAATCTTACTGTGTCTTGAATGTTCTGATCAGTTTTGGTAGACGTTGGAGGAAAGAAAGAACCTTTATGCAGGGTTTGATACCATCTTGTGTTTGTTTTGTGCATGAAAATATGATATCTGTCTATCCTTTGCATCTGAGCCCTTGAATCTAATCAGATTCTCGGTCTTGAGCTTGTATATCTGATTTCTTCTCTGTTTTGTTTAATTACTTTATACTTTCATACAATGGACATTGCTTAACCATGTATACTGACTTTCTGTTTCATATGTAAAGTTGATAGATGATAGGATGATTCTTGACAGAACAGTAGCTGATCAAGTGTTAACATGGAAAAAAAGCAAAGGCCTCAGTGATACAGTGGTGACTGACCATGCTTGCTCTGGTGAAACTTGCTCTTACTATCATATTGGAGACGTATTTATTTGCGAGAAGACTGGGCATGTTCATGGTTGGCCTCACCATTTGTTTGTGTTTTCATGATGCGCAAAAGTTTTCTTTATTTTATTAAAAAATTTGTGTCTGGACTAGAACTTTATAATTTCTTTTCTTTTTCCCAGTATGTGATGATACATGTAGAGAAGTTGTTATGGATCCGACCAATGAGCTTTTGGTCTGTACAATATCGGGGCATTGTTTTGATAGATTACTGTCACCATCTGAAATGGAGCCTGATCCTGTAAGTTGACAAGTCCTCTGGCTTACATGCGTTTTTTTTTCTTTGCCAATTAAGCTCTTGCATAGTTGCATGGCATTTCGGAGTAATTTATCCATCCAAATATATCATATTGAGGTAGTGGGCTTTGACATCACGGTCATGTGAAATGAACTGCCTACAGAATCCAATGAATTATGTCAGTAAATTTGCTTGGTTTAGTTTCGTTAGCTTCAGGAAAGCAGAAATAGATTGATGCTTTTATTAGAAATGCGACGATGTACCTCTTTTTATCAAAATTAATTCTAGAAGTAGAAACTCTCAATTGAGGTCCCGCTTTTACACCCTAATGCTCAGCCCTGTTCCTTTGGAAACTCAGGAGCAGCAACAAGGAGGTGTGACCGATGAGGCAGAACCATTTATGGGATCTGGTCGTTTTGGTAAACCCATCTCTTTTGACATTCATCATTCTTAAACTGGTTTCCTGTATTGTTGCGTACCGGCAACTCATTATGGTGTGTGTTTTCTATGCAGCACGAGCCTATTTGCTGGGATATAATTGTGCTGATGAGAAGGAGCTTGAAGCTACTTTGAGGTTTTGCTGATTCCCATACTGATCTGCTTAATGGTCGAGGTTCTATCGTGGGCATGGCTTAAATGATCAAAATTATGGATGCATTGACCTATTTTAGTTATAGAATATGTTTTTCTATGTTCAGATGGTGACTCATGACTATGGAAGCTCACCAACTAGCACACGAATTTATGATTAACCTTATAATATTTTTCACCTGTTATTCCTTGTTAATGTACATTTGCTTTAATGTATAGTTGAATCCAGTATAGACGCTTTCTCCCCCAATGATTGCTTGCTGTAGTTTGAAAGAGGAAGGGGACTAGCGCAATTTGGCCTGCTAATGCTATTCTTCGGCTTGAAAACTGACAGGTAAAGTGGCATATATAAGAAGAAAAATATTGAGCAGTAAACCAGTTATTTATTTTTAAGAAATTAGCGTGCTGTTTTCTTTTAAATTAAACATTTAAGATGACTTGCTTGTTGCCTTGTTGGCCATAAAGAACGCTAATATATTTTAGATGGGAGTCGTGGAGTTAACTTTCTTTTCGCGCCTACCTTTTACTTTCTTTGTATTTTGTAGTTATATTAAGTTTTTTTTTTTAATTTTTAACCTCTACCCACTCTTCATCTCATTCTGGGTGCATTCTCGTATATCCTCAGAGGCTCAGACTATCCTTTGAAACTACAACATTGTTTCAGGTCAAAAAAAAAGTTACAACAATGTTAAATAAGAAATAACGAAGTAACATAAAAATGATAAAATATTCGGGGGGGGGGAATCACTCAGTTCAGACAAAGTGTTTAGCCACTTGGATTAGAATTCGGTCCAGCCTGATCAGTCAGTATAGTCCAATTTCATTATATTACTTGTTTGAGCTGAACCGGATCACTTAGGGTTGGATTGAACTGGATCAAACTATCGAGTTTTTGTACAACCCTATACTAAAGTTTATCTTCACTTCACTTTTGATTTTTTAAGTTCCGAAACAGTGGTTTTGATTTCTCCGTAAGTAAAATGGTCTTAAGTTTTAGTTAAATTATAATTATTAATGTTTTAAATGCCTTCTTGACCTCCAAGATGAAGGGCGGCTTCCTGGGTGAGGATTCATACTTAGGCCTAAAACTCTTGTTCAAGTCTGCAATCTGCAATAAAGAAGTGTCCTTTTTATTTGATTAAATATGTGAATTCATGGCAGAGAAAAAGTCGTGTAACTGCATATATAATTTCATACGAATGCAGTTACACGATTAGCTCATAAATTAGTTAATTAACTTTTTTAATTTTTTAAAAAAAGTCAGCTAAATCTTATACAAAAAATTTGACTGATGTGCAAGGGTGAGGAATGACGGTGGTAAATGTCAGGATGGTAAGCTTTAAATTTAAAAGTCACATTATATAAATCAAAGAATTAAGCAAACAGGTTAGGCTTTCCTTAGCGAAGTGGACGACGAAACTTTTTGTACCTTCACACTTCAGAAACATCCCTCCCTCCCTCCATCGGGTCAACTTCAAGCAGAGCCATGCATCCATAAATAAATCATGTCAATGGAGGATTCTTTCTTCACGTAACTTGCCAGAAGCAAATTCCTCCCACTGCCTCATATAACTGTACTACGGGATTATTACACCTGCCTCCCGACCTAAACGTAAAAATTTCAAAACGTGATGTAAAAATTTTGAAGTTGCTACCTGTGTTAAGTTACCAATATATTACCTTTTCACTCAAAAAAGCTTGCTTTCAACTTAAAAGTTAACCAGTGTTTGAATTTGTTTGATTTAAGTAATTTTAGTCAATTCGATATAAGTATGTGAGAATGAAATTGTAAGTGTTTTTTGTGATTTTCGTTAGTCTCATTATAATTTTTTCTGCCGGCGAAGTAATTCTTTGAAACTGAGAAATTGAGGTCCGAAGAGTACAAGCGGAAGATTAAAAAAACGCAAAAAGCGGGAAAAAAGAAGTCAAAATGCATAAAACACAAAATCAATGTCTTTAAATCATTCTCTAATACTCTTTGCAAGTGCCATGGCGGTTGAATAACCCAATCATATGGGTAAGACCTAACTATATAAGTAACATAACAAAGTTTGTGTTACACCAGCAAAATTAACATTGTCAATTACAGCTACAAATCCTTTTAAAATTTTAGGGACCAATGATTATAAATGGAGCAACCCTAAATTACCAAAACCATCTGCTTTAAAACTGAGGGACTAAAATCAAAATTGGCTGAAATTTCAAGGACCAAAAGTGGTATTAACCCATTACGTTAGCTATTTAGCTAGCATCAACTTAACGAAGTTAGTGCCATATCAACAAAATTAACACCTTCAACTGTATCTGCAAGTCTTTTTTAAAACTTTTGGGATCAACGATTATAAACGGATCAAATCCGAAAGATCAAGATCACATGTTTCAAAGTTGAGTGACCAAAAGTAAAATTAGGTGAAACTTCAAAGACAAAAAATGGCATTAACCCATTGTGTGAGCTACACAATTAGCATGCCACGTAAGCAACTTAACAGAGTTGGCTCTATATCAGCAAAATTAACACAATTTACTATAGCTTTAACTTGTTTTCAAACTTTAAGGATTAATGAATATAAACGGAGCAAACTTGAATGACCAAAATTACTAGTTTTAAAGTTGAGGGACCAAAACAAAAATTAGATGAAATTTTAATGATCAAAGGTGGTATCAACCCTTTGAAATTTTATTTTTTTGAGTATTGAATCTACTTTCAAATGGGGTTGTGGCCTCAGTCTCCGCAACAATTATATGCATGTTTGTGTGAGCATTGAAAAACCACGTTTGTACGGATTGAGATAAAACTACTCTTACATACTTACATTGTAAACCGTAAATTACGTTGAATTAAAAATATAGTTTATACCGTTAATTCAAAAGAACATTGTATATGTACCAATTCTATTTGAGTCAAATAATCTATTTAGATATTACAAGTGAAGAACACAAATAATCAATTTAGATATTACAAGTGAAGAACAAAAATAAAAACAATATATACAAGCATTGACAATATATGAAAATATAATTATTAATACACGTAGACAAGAAAGAAGAAAGTGGGGGAGGGGCAATAATATAAGATAGATACGAAGAAACTCACTAATGACTTGAGAGAGAAATACAAGACTTCTTATATGATATTCGTAACTTAAATTTAGGAAAATTTATTGGGAGGTCCTAAATAAGGAACTTATTTAATGAATGATCCCAATTTTAAAAATATTTATCATTATTTAATTAACTAACTTAACTAATTAACTGATTTATCATTATTTTCAAACTAATTTAACTGATTTATAAACTGATGCATAATACAATACACATGTAAGTATTTTAGAATATATATAATTTATTTAACATTTTTAATCTCTAAACTGATTCTTGTATTGAGTATCAGATATAATATAAATGTATAATATTAATTACCATACCCAACTCGATATTTAAAACGTGGAAAGATGCAACACAGATTAATATTTTGAGCACCCGATGCAATCGTTGTCCATAACAATGCAAATTGGATCCGTTTGGGAATACGGTAGAGAAGTACTTTTACATAAGTCGAGGTAAATATATGGAGGAGATTATTCCGTTTGACAGAAAAACACTTTTGAACATACTTTTGGGTGAGAGTTAATTATTTCCAAACATCCAAATTGACTTTTTCATGCTGCAGCTTCAAATTAAATCAACTTCAAGGATATTGATTATCAATACATACTTTTTAACATGAACAAAGCATTGACTTTTAATCCCTCAAGAAAGAAAGAACCTTTATTTTATATATATATATATATATAGCAGACACTAAGAAGAAATAAACTTCCATGCACCTTCTCACAAATAACAAGACATCCTTGCGTCCTCTTAACATTCTTTTAATCTGTATATATCACGAAGGCAGAAGATCCCAACGTTGCACTTTTAGTCAGTTACGTATTTTTAATAACCGATGATTTTCAATCACGTTTGTGTAAGTCGAGATAAAGCCCCTCTCATATGTTTATATCGATTTGTGTGAAATCACTTTCCTAACGGCTTTCTCAACACGACACAGCGATCTTGTTGAACAGAAGGCATTCGTTCACATTAATATGGAAAGTTGATCTTTTAAAATTTCTACCGAACTAACCGGTCCCGTTCGTAGCCGGTTCATACTTCTTATTAAATTTTAAATATTAACCACGTACTGATCTTTTAAAATTTCTAATTTAATCTTCCATTATCGTATTTATTTTCTTAATCATCGGAATGATTCCAAGGGAATCAACCGTAATATAATTCCAACTTTATGTATTTATAAATTTTATCATTAATATAAAACTCAGTCGATCAATTTAAAATATTAACCATGTGCTGATCTTTTAAAATTTCTAATTTAAACTTTCATTATTGTATTTATATTTTTAATCATCCCAATGATTCAAGAGGAGTCACATCAGTAATATAATGTCCAACTTTGTGGATTTATAAATTTTATCTTTAATATAAAAATTAGTTGACCAATTTTAAAAAAAATAAATAAATTGTTTAATTATATATAAGCTCTCTTTTAAAATAACTATCATTATATATCTATAAATATATAAATGAGGCAAATTAGTCTACAAGCCTCATGAACATGTTAGACTTCGTTTATGAAAGCACTAAAACCGCTTGAAAAAAGATAATCTAATGTATGTTTGGGAGAGTGTTTGGATTTATTAAGCGTATGTTTAACAATGTTTTTTCATAAATTGAGATAATATCATTCACATATTTACCTCATAAACTGTAAAAGTACTTATCCATCGCTTTTCCAAACGGTCTCCTAAGAGGTGGAATAGAACAACCCGATTGAAGCGTAATGATTATACATCTAAAATGCATGTATATCCCATAATACATCCCATTCTTCTACCGTTTACCAGTAGTCGATGACTATTCATAACTATAACCTTGACCACATTAGCCAAGTGAACAACAAAGGCCTTGTACGCTTTCACACATCAAAGGCATCCCACCCTCTTAAAGCTAGCTACGTCCAGTCCACGCATCACCACATGCATGCGTGCGCGCACATATATATAAGCAACAATGGATGATTCCTTCATTCACGTACTAAATTAGATTATTAGATCCATGTCGTGATACTTTGACTTCCATTATTCCTTTGCTCAGAGTTCTGCCATAACCCCTCGGCGTTCAACAATATGACCATCCAACTCTTGGCTTTCTTCTTTCTCCTCTTCTTTCTTCCGGCTATCTGCTTCTTCTTCTTCAGAGCTCCGTCCCCTGCAAACAAGACCAACGAGAAGAAGAATGAGGTCACTTCCCCAACCCCCAAGGCACCCCCGAAATCATACCCTCTCATTGGTTCTTACTTAGACCTTATAGCCAACTACGAACGCCGTGTCCAGTGGCTCTCCGATGTCGTCCAAATATCACCCGCCAACACTTACGTCTTCCACCGCTTCCTAGGGCAGCGATTTGTCATTACCGGCAATCCCGCCGTCGTACAACACATTCTGAAGATCCGCTTCCCCGTTTACCAAAAAGGTCAAGCCTTACGCGAAACCCTCACTGACTTCCTCGACAACGGAATCTTCAACGCCGACGGTGACACCTGGAAGTTCCAAAGGCAAGTCGCAAGCCATGTGTTCAACACAAGGTCTCTGCGTAAATTCATCGAACAGGTTGTGGACGCTGAGCTCAATGATCATCTCATTCCCATTCTGGCCACGGCGGCGGCTCAAAACCTGGTCCTTGATTTCCAAGACATCCTCCAGCGATTCGCGTTCGACAACATCTGCAAAATCGCTTTCGGTTTTGATCCAGAGTACTTGTTGCCATCACTGGGACAGAGCAAGCTCGCTCAAGCTTTCGACGATGCTACCGAGATCAGCACCAGGAGGGATTCTCACGTGCATCGCTTAATATGGCAAATACAGAAGCTTCTCGACATCGGATCCGAAAAAAAATTATGGCAAGCTATCTCTGAGGTTCGTGACTTCGCAAAGACCATCGTCAGAGATAAGAAACGCCAGCTCGTCGACGGGGATTCTCTTGAAACAGCCGACATGCTATCCAGGTTCACAAGTTCGGGTCATTCGGACGAGGACTTCGTGACGGACATAGTAATCAGCTTCATATTGGCAGGTAAGGACTCCACTTCCGCCGCTTTAACGTGGTTTTTCTGGCTTCTCTCGAAGCATCCTGAAGTGGAGAAGAAGATTGTGAAGGAGGTGAGAGAAAAATCCGAAGCTCCAGTGTACGATGAAGTGAGAGATGCTGTTTTTAAGACAGAGTATGCACTGTGCAGGAGAGGAAGTAAAGGAAAAATAGAATGAGACACTAGAGTGCAGAGGTAATGTTCTGCTATATCTTTTTTATTGATCTGATACATACATACAATGTAAATAACCACTGACTAAATAGACTCCTAAGGTTGTAACTAAATCAGAAATTACTGAAAAAAATCCCTTATTTATTTGCTAAAATTATGGAAATAACTGAACAAACATAACAGCTCCTAAATTTTTGCTAACCACTTTTCTGGTTCCTAATTTTCAGCTGAAATCTGTTGCACCAGATTTTGAATTAGTCTTCCAACACTCCCCCTTGATTCAAAATCACACGCTCCAAGTAAGGCTCTCAGGTACGCATGTCTTTTGCCTGGTAGTGCTTTGGTGAAGATGTCTGAAACTTGACTTTCAGTGTTGCAAAACTTTAAGATGATTTCACCTTTAGCAACTAACTCTCGGATGAAATGATGCC
>JANTPZ010000074.1:0-54551 GCA_025593235.1 Vachellia pachyceras | reverse complement strand
AGTTTACCAAACATACACATCATATGAACATGAAAAGTCTTCCTTCACCCATATATATATATATGCCTAGATCAAAAAAAGTGTGTATATGTACATGTTTAATGTGATATTTGTTTATTTGTTTATTTGAATATTTTGGATAAGATTTGTAGAGATGGCCCTAATAATTAGTTACATATTGAGTATGTTGAAATTTTTAGCACTTGAGTAAAGGACTGAGGTTGATCAGGACATATTGTTAGGCCATCTTAATTGTGAATTGGATTCCCATTACAATTAGTTTTTTTCAGCGAAATGCCAACAGCATATTAAAGAAACTAAAGATGGGTCTAACGGAAGGGAAAAGAAAAACTAATAAAGAAGCAAAATTAGCCTACACCCATCCTATGATTAAGATGACAAAGGACTAGCATTCGACTCAAAAACCACATATGCACCAGAAGTCAGAATAGCTAGCAAGAAGAGTGATGGTTGTAACACCCACCCCAAAGGGCACACTCCCTTATAAGCCTCTGTTGCAGCATTTCCTTGTCTAGGAGAAAAAGATAGAGAGAACCCAACCTCTAATGCTAGGAGATCTATTATATCCTGAATAGTACTTCGAATCTTTCAATCATATAGAGTATGCTACTTTAGACTCACACATTTATGCAGTAATTGAGAGTCAGTTTCAAATATTACTTTATCATGGCCTATATATAAAGCTAACATTAGTGCACATTTCAAGGCTAGTGCCTCTGTCATAAAAGATGAAATGGATTTTATCTTATCCACAAAACCCCATTTAAAGTCATCAAACTCGTCTCTACATATGAATCTTAGAGATGCTTGCTCACCAATTGCTTTATAAGCACCATCACTGTTAATTTTTATAAATTCACTTGGAGGAGGATTCCAATGGATATGACCATAGGTATTTTCATAAGCAGGGGCAGAGGACACCACACATGAATCCCAATATTTATTATTTGATCTGACTGCTAGTTCTATCACAGCAATTGGGTTGGATTCAATTTGGTTGAAAACCATACCATTTCTTTGTTTCCAAATGAGCCATAATATCTAGCAAACTTGGGTAATATTTTTCTGTTGAGTCCATGCTTAACATCAGTAATTTCTAGCCACCAAGCTTTAAAGTTTGTGACACAATGCCTATCAATCTTCACTCCGAGGCTACTGCCAAACCATACACAGCGGTCCAGGGACAATGGAAGAAGAGGTGTTTTTTTGGTTTCCTCCTTATCTTCCCAAGTAGGACAGCATGGGCTAGAAGTCATCTTTCGCCTAAATAGAGCTTCCTTAGTGGCTACTGCTTTACTGAGCACCTTCCAAATGAAATGCTGAATGCACGGGAGTATGTTAAGGCCCCATATAAGCTTCCAATCTGCAGAAAGAAGATTACAAGACGAGCTGGTTGTGATAATCTTATTGATGCTACATTCTTTCTTTTTTTTTACAGCCCAATTTTAAAGTATATTCCCCATCTTCTGCTCACGTTCATACAAGTTTGTCTTGCATATCATTAGAGGGTATGGGAATTTTAATGATAGCAGAAACAATATCTCCCGGTATTAAATCACGGATTGGAGCAAGATTCCAAGCGCCATCAATAATGAGGTCACTAACTTTGCCATGCTGCATCATATAGCTTTGGTTGCTAGGATCCCTTTCAGGAAAAGTGAAATTAGGAACCCAATTATCTCCCCAAATTCTGATAGAAGTACCCATTCCGACATCCCAAAGCAGATCTTTCTTCAAGAATTCCAAGCATCTATGATACTCGACCAACACCAAGAAGCTTTATATCCCTTTTTTTGCATCCACAAAATCCCCCCTTGGAAAGTAAACACTCTTTAGAACTTGAACCCATAAATCGTTTGGATTATGTAGCAGACTCCAAGCTGTTTTTGCTAATAGGGAGTCATTCCTAATGATAAAATCCTTAAAGCCCATTCCACCATTTGCCTTTGCCTCAGTGAGAGATTCCCATGATTTCCAGAAGGTTGTGCTAGCTTCTACTTTGTTACCCGACCAAAAGTTAGCAATCAAACTATTAAGTTCCTTGCAGGTTTAAATTGGAAACTTGAAGCAATTCATAGGGTAAATTGGGATGGCATTGATGACTGATTTAATCATAACTTCATGACCTACATATGATAAGGTGGATTTGCTCCATCCCTGGACCTCATGGCTCACTCATTCTCTGATGTAAGCTAGTGCCTGATGTTTAGTTTTACCCCATATACTAGGTATTCCAAGATATCGTCTAGGGTCATTTGTAGCACGGATGGCAAGCAGCTGCCATACCTTAATTTTAACTTCTTCTAGAGTATTTTCTGAAAAAAGATGCTAGATTTATCTAAATTAGCAACTTGACCAGATGCAAGACAGTACATATTCAGGAGTTGTGCCAATTTCACACAATTCTTTTCACTAACATTCATAAAGAAAAGGGCATCATCAGCAAAGAAAATATGAGAGAGCACAAGATAAGAGTTACTAATTTTGACCCCCTTCAACTCATTAGACAACAAGCTCTTCTTAACCATACTGCTGAGGACCTCTACTACTACGATAAATAAATAGGGAGAGAGAGAGAGGATCTCCTTGCTGTAAGCCCCTACTAGGATTAAATGAATCGATCTTCTCTCCTGATACGCAAAGATTCAAAGTAACAGAGTTCACACAACGCATGATAAGATTAAACCATTTAGCATAAAAGCCAAATTTCAGCAAAACTAGCTCCAGCAAATCCCATTCTACTTTATCATATGCTTTACTCATGTCTATTTTTAAAGATAATTTACATTTTTTCCCAGATTTCTTCCTTCGAAAATAATGGTACACCTCATGGGCAATAACAATATTATCATGAATAACTCGACCAGAAATAAAAGCACTTTAATTTTGAGAAATACATACATCCAAGAGAGATCTCATTCGATTATCTATCAGCTTAGATATAATCTTGTAAGAGAAAACATAGCCCAATAGGTTTAAAATGGGATACATGATCCGGTTTATCTAATTTTGGAATGAGGATAACATTGGTCTCATTAATTTCATGGAGAAAAATATTTCCATCAAAGAAATCCATAACCATAGAGCAAATGTTGTCACCTATTTCATGCCAGGAAAATTGATAAAATTTACCTGAAAAACTGTTAAGGCTAGGGGCTTTTGTATTCCCAAGACTGAAGGCAGCCAGTCGAATTTCCTCTCTAGTAACAGGGAGCATCAGTTGATGATTCATAGCTTTGGCAATCCGTGGTTCAACAAAGTTCAAGACACCCTTCATTTGTCTCTGGCCTGATGATAGGAATAATTCCTGAAAAAATGTGAAACATTCGCAGATGTCTCAGCTTTATCTGTTAGCCAGCTACCAGACTCATTTCTTAAGCAGAGGATGAAAGAATCTGGAATTTCTGTCTCTTGCTTTTAGCCACTCAATTCTCAATCTTTGCCACCAATACTGTTCCTCCCTTTCTAGAGCATTCTTAATAGAAGTTGTAACCTCTGCAACCTTACAAGTAGTAATTGGAGTAACAATAGCTTGCATGTAGATTGCCAACTCAGAATTTAACATGTCAATCAATTTTTTGTTATTAGGAAACTTCTTCTTGCTCCATCTGATTAATTCATCTCTTCAAGTGGCTAAACGAAGTAGAAAAGAATGCAGAGATGAGATATCACTTGTAGGAGCTAGATGCCACCCTCTCCTAACTACATGTAGATAGTCTTGATGCAATTACCATATATTTTCAAATCTGAAACTGCTAGGTCTCCTTTGGTCTCTGTAGCAACAATTTATCAAAACTAGATGGTGATCAGACCCCAAGGGATCAATATGAAATACCTGCAACTGTGGAAAATCCTCCCTGAGATGAATATTCCCAAAGGCACGGTTGATTCGTTCCCTGATCATATCGTGGTTTTCACGGTTATTACACGAAGTGTATTTGTATCCGTTGAAGCCCAGGTCCATTAACTTGCACTCAGCTACAAAATTTTGGAAGTTCAAGATCTTCCTCAAGGCCCTAGGCTTACCTCCCCACTTTTCCTCCTGCGAGAGGATATCATTAAAATCTCCAAGGCAAAGCCAAGATTGGTTAATGCCTCTAGCAATCCTCTTAGCGTCTAGCCAGCAAAAGTTCCTCCCTAAGTGGGCCATAGATGAAAGTTATATAGGAGGGAGTGTCGAAAGCTGTAGTTGAGACACTAGTATGAATGATATTGGTAGAATAGAAGAGAATATTCACCATGACCTTATCAAACCACCAAAGTGCAAGCCCCCAACTTTTACCAATCGGGTCCATAATCCACTCTTCTTGAAATCTACACTTTTGTCTAGCCTTCCGCACTATTCTTCTTTTTTGTTTTGTTTCCATTAAAAGTACAATTTGGGGTTTATTCTTTGCAACCTCCTCTCTTAAATTATGGACTGTCAAGGCCACCCCAATGCCTTGACACTTCCATGATAAGATATTCATTGTGAACCAGTGATTGGTCCCATCTAACCACCGGCGTTTTGAGAGGAGAAGGAGGAAGTGCTATCATTATTATTGCTATTAAACACAAACCAATCATCCTGAAAATCAATTTCCACTTGCCTTGCGGATGAGCTTGTAGGGGTTGGTTGCTCATTTCGTTTATTTCACAGGTCTTTCTATCTGGAAGCTCCTCGAAGGTCAGGCTTCGTCTTCTGGTTCTATCAGTTGGGTCCTCAGCTTCCTCTAGTGGTCTTTTTAAATTAATTCTATTCAGCCCGATAGTGACCGCTGACATGGGTGAGAGGCCATTAAATGGGACTATAACCTTTGAGTTATCCTCCTCATCCGTTGGATACTCTACTTTGTATTCCCGATGGCCTTTGATACCTGATTCAAGGCCATTAATCAAGTTGGGCTCCCAGCAAGTTTAGGCTAGATCATTTCTGGGCCTATGGATTGGGATTATTTTTCGCATATGCTTTACAAACCCAGTATCATTCCTATCACCAATTAAATCCTGCTTTAAGAGGTTGAAAGAGGGGCCTACATTAGTCACTCCATTGAAGACTGTATTTGATGGAATCATCTCCCCCATACCATTCCCTGATTTTCCTAGTTCATTACAGTCAACAATTATTGCCTCATTATGATCAAATATTCTCTTCACCAAACTGTCACTGAACCGTTGAGGAATTTCCGCAGATTTGGTATTTCCATAGTTGGTGTTGTCTCTCGCCACAGGTCGGTCCATGTGTGCTCCGGCCGCCGGCCGTTTTTTCTCCTGTATTGTCGATTCAACCCAGCCATCCTTACTTCCTCCTCAGATTCTTCCATTCCAGTGTTTTCCTTGCATCCTCGAGATTCATGCCCAATACTGCCACATCTATAGCCATAATTTTGGAGACGTTCATACTGTGGTGATACCCAAACAGGATCCTTACCTTCCTGAGTGACCCAAAAACCAGTCACCAATGGTTCTGTCAGTTTAATAAGCATCCTCAAACGAATGAAGCTTCTAGTAAGCTTACCATCTATTTAAGGATTTTCAAACATCAGAGTTTCCCCTACTGCATTACCCAAGATGATGGCATTGTCCCTATCAAAAGCTCTAACGGGAGTCCGTGAAACTGAACCCAAAAAGAGAGTAGTCAAAATCCACTTCATTCAACACCGTATAATCCTCCCAAATCTGTAAGCTCAAAAGGTGACCTTGAATTGACCATGGTCTACCCTTCAAGATTCGCAAGTAATCTTCATCTTTCTCAAACCAAAATAAGAAAATGTGGTTGTTACGTTCAAGCTCGCGGATCTCCACTTCCTTGTCCAGCTGCCAACCTTTCTTGATCATTGATAGTACTGTTGGCTTATTTAGATTCTTCACGGTCATAAGTTTCCCCACTAGAGAACCTCCCTTCTTTTTTCCAATTTTTTTATTCATGTTTAAAACAACCTCCATAGATGTTTTCTTCCTACCATCCTTCCTAACCTCCATCCCTTCAAACAACCTGAATCACACACTCTAGGCAGACACACACTACGCACTCAGAAGTAAAAGGAAGGAAAGCCGATTGTCATTCGAATAACGATGACGACAAAGGTCAGTATTCAAACCTCACCGCACACTACGTGCCAAACCAATGTTCCTATTTTTCAAATTGATTTGGCACGTAAAGGCATACACACATGTATATAAAATAGTTATGAGAGTCATTATATTTCACAATATTAAAATATGATCTGACACTAATTGAAGCCGTTTAAGCTTAGTTCACACCACATTTTAAGTCTTACTTAAATATTGAGTTTCCGTGTTTGACCCTCCGTTGATGTCGGGTGGGCAAACATTTATTTTGTTTCATCATCAGTTAACACTTTTTTCAGATTTAATTTAATGTATTACTTCAATGCTTTTCAAAAATCAATAGCCTGGTTTTTGTTGAGTAATTGCCATTTTTTAATGATTGAATGATTTTAAAAAAAATATTTTTTTGAATGAATAAAAATGTATTTAATATAACAGCAAACATCCCTTGATAAAATACTGAAGTTGCTGCTGCAGCTGATGTAGACTTTGATGATAACGATATGATTCTTTTTTTTTTATGTAAAAGACAACGATATATATATTTAACGATATGATCACCATCACCAATGTGGTTGACACTTGCTCTAATCTACTCACTGTTGTCTGTGGCCGTCATATGCATCCTGGCCTGCTTCAGCACCAAAGCCTCCTCTCGCTTGGATCCAGTTCCGGTGCTATTCTCACGCTTAGCGTCCCATCCTCATCCATGAAACGTACCGTTTCACTAATTGATGTCTTTCCGTTGCTTCCTTTTCATTCCAGGCATATCATTCAAACCTTTCCCACTCACTTTTTGTCCGCTCATCCATTACGATTCAGACTCTTTCTCTCAGGCTGAAAAATTATGAAGTCTGAAATAAGCATACAGAGTCGGTTTCTACTTCTTGTTATTGCTTCCAAATTTGCAGTTTTGTTTTAGTAAGGGCCCCAATCTCTTCTTTTGTGTTGCTCGTTTGCTCCTTCTCGGCTGCTCGTGACTTTTCTTTTCCACCTTCCTCTTTCTTTTTCCCTTTTTTGAGAGGAAAAGTTTCAAGATACATTTTTAATTAAAAATTTGTTGTATATAAAATAAAATTAACCATATCGGTGTATTTTTAATTCCCCATATTTTTTAGATTCATTATTATATTTTTTCAATTATTAGTTAATACATTTTTTTATTTTTTATTAAAGCATATATATCTATATTGAAATGTCGTTAGAATTTTTATTTTTTATTTAATTCCTTTCCTTTTTTGTGTATAAGAAATAACTTATTTTGATAAAAAAGGTGCCCCACATATTGATTAGACACACACAATTGGCACTTTTTAATGGTTTTGAGAAATAAATAAAATTTAAATAACTTTTTATTGGCTGTATAATGCTGAATTGAGGGATTTTGGTGGTGATAAAACTAGAAAAAAAAGAAGCATGAATGAAGATGGATATGTTTTAGCATGAAAGTGAAGTTAGCTTTAGTGAGAAAATGATATGTGAAGGAATGGAAACGATCCTTTTAGCTCCAATGAAGTTAGCTTTAGTCAATTTTGATTGGATTCTATATTTACAGGATGATGTTTATGAAGTGATATTTTCTTATTATAGGTAGGAGTTAAGCAATGGAAGATGAATTGAAGCTTGAAATAGGGAGAGAGTTTGAAAGTTTGAATGAAGCATGGAACTTCTGGAATGAATATGGGAGAAAAATTGGTTTTGGAGTTAGAAAGCAAAATGGAACAAAGAGCAAAAAAGATGGTTCCATTATTACATATAGAAATATATGTTGTAAAGAAGGGGTTCGTAGAAAAGATAAAAAGTGCACAACATCTTCTAGATATCGACCAGAGACCAGAACAAAATGGCAAACAAAAATGATTGTCTCTTGGGTTGGTCAAAAGTCCAAAGTGATTAAGTTTAATGAAGAACATTATCACCCTCTTCACTCACAAGAAACAATCCACTTGCTACCATCATAGAAAAATTTATTAGAAGCCCATGCTTGTGAAATGGATCTTGCTGAAGAAGCTGTCTTGAACCCAGGGAAGCTTTTGACTTAATGAGTACATATGCTGGTGGTCAAGAAAATCTTGGCTATACTATGATAGATGTAAAGAACTACTTGATGAATAAAAGAAGACATATGAAGTATGGAGAGGTGGGTTGTCTACTTAAATATTTTCAAAAGCAAATAGCAGATAATCCTTCATTTTATCATAAATACCAATTAGATATGGAATAACAAGTCACCAATGTGTTTTAGGCGGATGCTTGTATGCTAAAAGACTATGCACATTTTGGTGAGGTTGTATCACTAGACACGACATATAGCACAAACAAGAATCATAGACCCCTTGCAATATTTTCTGGTTTTAACCATCACAGAAGTGTGGTCATTTTTGGAGCAGCGTTGATGTATGATGAGCCTATTGACTCTTTCAAGTGGCTACTAGAGACGTTCTTGGATGCTCACACACAAAACAAACCTCAAATTATATTTACCGATCAGGATCAATCTATGGCTAGAGCATAGAGTGAAGTGCTTCCTAATACAAGAGATTGTGCACATGGCATTTAATGCAAAATGGCATTAAACACCTTGGGAATTTGATGAAAGAAGGATCACACTTTTTGACTGATGATTTCAGAAAATGCATGTTTGATTATGTCCAAGTGGATAAGTTTGAAGAAGCGTGGAGTGAATTATTATGTTTTTACAATGTACATGAAAATGGGTGGTTGAAAAACACTTATAACATTAAGAAGAAATGGGCCAGGTGCTATATGGCAGACGCTTTCGCTCTAGGCATGAGAAGCACACTGTAATATCCGCATTTCTGTAGCTTGAAGTAAAGGCTAGACCAGTAAATTACGTGATAATCCAAAGCCCATAAATAAGGAAAAATATAGAGGAAAATTCCTAAAGGAAAGAAAGATCATAATTGACTAAGTCCCTAGTCTTGCTAATTCTAAGTAAAAATGACTAAGGGCAAAACGGTCATTTTGAATTAAAAGCTAGGGCATAAAAATGTCAAAGTTTACCAAAAATGTCAAAAGTCAACCAAGAGTAAAGTTGGAATTAAGAAAAGTAGAAAATATAATGGCATTTTGGTAATTATGAGGAAAATAAGACAAGTAGTGGCATTTTCATAATCAAGGGATTTCGGAGCTGAGGACGACTGAGAAATAATTATTTGAGGTAGCAGGAGTTCTCAAATATTGGAGACCCAAACTGAGAAAAGTTTAGTTGGGTCCTAAAATATTTAATAAAATTATTACCCGGTATCCAGTGCGGGCAGTTTCACTGTACGGATAACAACAGTGCCCAAAAAGCCCGAAAAAGTATTTTCTTGGAAAATTAATTAAGGAAAATCCAGGAATAATTTTGAGGAACAGAAAAGAGCTTGAGAATTAGGGAAAAATATAGAATTTTTCCTTGACCTTAAGTCAAATTGGACGCCGGAAGCCCATTTTCTAGTGTTGCACCCAAATCGATGAATCCTGACGAGTTACAAGGGAAATCGGGAGATGCTATCGACTAGGACATGATATCACCTAGGTAAGGAGGCCTAGGGAATGGCGCCACATGAGAGATAAAGCCTCTGAAAAAGTAAAACGGTAGTTACCAGCGTAAATGTTACTTTACGGAAATGCGTGCCACCGGATCATTTAACTAGATCGGGCAAAGGCCCAGCCAGCAAAATCTGACGCCTAGGGGTATGAAAAGTTACTTTTTCTGCTAGGAGGAGACAAGGTGATGTGGCTCAATATGGATCAAGTGTTTTGCTACTTGGTCCCCAAGTCTTAACAAGCTACACACAAATTACAAGAGACCAAATTAAACAAGCAAAAACTCTCTCTCCCTCTCTCATTTTCACGCCATCTCCCTCTCTCTCTTGGTCTGAAATTTTCTCTCCCTTCTCTCTAGAAAACACTCCCTCCCCAAGCAAGAAAGAAGAGATCCAAGCTTCCACAACACAAGGTAAAGTGCTCTTACAACCAAATCTCCCTCTTTTCTTGAGTATTGCAACCACCACTACCTTCTCTTGAGTTGTTCCTTGAATGAGCCTCTCTTTTAGAAGAGGATGGCTAGGACTTCAAGAGTTAAAAATGGAAAAGAGAAAGTTTTAAAAGTAGTAAATGGTTGCAAGATCTTTCTTGAGGGGTAAAAGATAGATTGTTGGTTGTTGTTGGTTATTGTGGTTGATTTTAAGTTGTTGTAAAAAATATGGGAAGCTCATGTTTATGGGGAGGTGCTGCCCAAATTTTGAGTGATCTAAGAAGATATTTTTTTTTGAGCTAATTTAAGTTAAGAAAAAGGGTTTTGGAAGCAAGGGAACATAAGGTTACATGAAGAAAGTTGAAAAATCCGTTTTTCCCCTTTTTCTTTCTCCTTCTCGGCCAAAACAAGCAAAAATAGAAAGAACGAGTTTTTGAGTGTTTTGATCATTCCAATTGCTTTAAAATGATGTTTTGTGTAGGATAAAGCCAAGAAATGGATTTTAGAAGTTTAAAGAACCATAAAAACCAAGACTTGAACTTTTAGGCCTATTGAAAAACCCACAAAGAGTTCTATACGTTTTTACAAGTTTTATGGCAACTTGTTGGTTGAGTATTTACATGGATCTTATACCATGATTTTTAGGATTTTAAGACCATCAAGAGCACATTTGGAAGGGATCCTAAAGAACTTTGGAGTTAAGTTAAAAAAGGGAGAAGCTTTACAAAGGTAGCAAGACTACTGAACCAAACTTATACTTTATGAACTTGGTTGTGAATGATGCATGATTTTTGAGATGAATGAAGTGAATGATATGAGTATGCATATATAAAAATGTAGTTTGAACATATCACATGTCACATGCTCATATACTTGTTAAAAGGTTGTTACAAGCATATTCACAATACTTTTGTTTAGCTAGTTTTGCTATTGGGATTTCAAAATCTCATTATCCAACAACTAATCATGTAGGTGCAAGCTCAAGCAAGGGTAAGGAAAAGGTTAATGATGCTTGAAGATGATATTTTGCTTGCATGTTTTTGGTGTAAATGGTTAAGATGCATACTTTCTTGAAGTTGTTGTCATGTTTGTAATCTAAACCTCTACAAAAATATCATGTGGATGGGTGATGAAGTATGCATGAAAATGACCTAAAAGTAACCAAGAATGGTAAAAGAATAATCATGCATGTTAGAGGTAGGTTAATGGACTAAAAAGAGGTTTCGGTGAATTTTTAAGAAAATTGATTTTCAAAGTGAAAGGGGTTCCAAAGGCCCTAAAAAATGAATCTGTTTCAAGTGACAGTTAAAAATAGAAAAAGAGCTCCAAATGGGCTGAAATTTTTCATCCGAAACTAAACATCTTAAGCTTTAAAATGATATAAAGTTTGTGAAATTTTGATGTGTATTTTGAGAGATATGATTTTCCAAAGTTGAGGTAAAATCTGGAAAACTGGAATGAACCATTTTGAACAGTATGTGGTTTTTGAATAAACTATATCAATTGGGTAAGAATTGAAACTGTATTTTTAACCTATAGATGACCTAATAATCAAAATTTAGAAATTGGAATCACTCAGTTTCAATTTTTCTAGAATTAATTATGATTTTTCAAAGTTGGGCCAGAAATCTGAAAGAATGGCACGTGAACAGTAACCATGTTTTTTCCATTTTTGAAAGTTTTAGTTCACATAGAAAGCCCAAATTAAGTTATTCCAAGCCCAAGAGTGATTTATAAGTGATCTAAAGTAAGTAAATAGGGGGAAAATAGGAGGTATCACACACACAAATAAGCGAAAGTGTGAATGCTGAGGTAAAGAGATGTACAGAGCCAAAATTAGATATCAATCGATTCTTTAAGCGATTTGAGAAAGTTGTGGCAAAGAAGTGATCCAAGGAATTGCAACTTGAGTATGAATCTTTGCAAAAAATACCAAGAATAGTGAATCAAAGTGCACCTATTTTGCGCTAACTTATGCAATCTTATACCCACACCGCCTTTGACATGTTCCAAGAGCAATGGGACCTCCAATTTGCTGTCAAGTTAATTGAACGTGATGAGAAAGAACCTTTGTTTGTGTACACAACCCATATGATAGATGAAGATGGAGAATGGAAAATTGGGTTTAATCCAGTTACACATGAAGTTTGTTGCAATTGTCGAAAGTTTGAAACGACAGGGATATTGTGTTACCATGCATTGAAAGTATATGAGTCAAAAGATGTAAGAGTTATACCTGCACAATTTATTCTCAAGGGGTGGACAAAGGAAGCAAGGAATGGGGTTGTTCATGACATTAAATGAAATGAGATACAAGCAGATCCTAAACTTGAGAAAACACGAAGGTACAGACAACTAATGTCTATGATGGTAAGTTTAGCAACAGAGGCTGCTGATACTCATGAGGGATTTACTTTTATTTAGAAAGGAATCCTTGAGATAAAAAATGAGATTCCTAAGAGAAATAAAAATGTTACTTCTGACCTAGTCATAGATTCAGAAAATATCCCCAAGGGATTCAAAAAAAGAGATGGAAAATCAAGAAAGAGACGTTGGAAAGGATGGGAAGAGAAGAACTGACAAAGAAGAAGAAATGTCATACCAAATATATTGAGTTTTAATTTGTATATAACTTCAAAAGGGAATTACTCTCATTTTGTACTTGTATTGATTTTATATTTGACATATTTGTACTAATTTATTATAGGACTCTCAAGAGGCTTTATCGTCAGGTCCTCTAGCATAAAAAAGAAAAAGGATTAACAAAAAGAAAGATACACAATCTCAAGTTTCATCAACTTCATACTTAGAAGCGTCAACACAACCTACACAAACACAATATTCAACAGTTTCATTCTCAGTACCTACACATATTTTTCCACCCTCCACGGCACAACCATCATCATTTACAAGTTTATTGATGGTATAAATCAATCAATTGCTTACTCCTAAATGTTATATATGAAAATCTTATTTTGATAACATATACATTGCATTTATGAATGTAGGCACAAAGAAATGATATTCCATCACTCGAAGCCATAGATCTTATGACAATTGATACACAAGGTAATGAATTGAAAAGTATATTTATTAATTTCAATGATATCATGTACAATTTTGGGCTTGTATGGACTATTTTACAAATTTGACATACTACATTGTAAACTAAGTACAAATTCTTCTTTTGATACAGGAAAGTAAAATACACGATGGACTCTTTTTGATTTTTGAGGACTATTCTTCAGTTTGCTTGTTTTGCTTGCACAAATCAAAGGATGGTGCTTGCTTTACTTCAGACTTCTGCATAATTAATCAATGAATGATATAACTTCTTTTAGAACATGATGCTTCTCCTATATATATCAATTACTTCATGCCTCTGCATAATTAAGTAATGAATGGTATAACTTCTTTTGGAACATTATGTGCAGAGTAAGTCATGGCTGTAATTCATTTTCACAGTAAGTCTCCATTTGCATCTTCAAGGCATTAACATCCCGCCATTTCTTCCACCTTGCAGTAGCTATGGCTTATTCAATGGTGTGAATATAATATGGGTGTCTTGATATAGCCATATCAGCATTCTCATTTATAACAAGCTAATGAATCAACAACAATGGATCAACCACTAATTGAAGTTTTGCATCTATCCAAATACTGAATTTGGAATTAGGGATCAATCTGTGGACTACAACTACTCCATCACATTTTTCCATGGCAATTCGATCTGGAAAAAAGGGACCACAATGTCAATTTTCAATTTAGAAGCAACTTAACCTCATGACTTACACAATGAAAATGAATGTTGGAAAAGTTGAATTCTGGGAAAGTTTTTTAGTTTATATCGTGACTATGTCGATTCCATTCAAACCCTTGATTTTTTTTAGTTTCCATTTGCCTTAATTCAGATCCACATCAACTCTTCTTCTTTTTTAATACAATTTATCTGACTTTATGAATGTGAAGGTAAATTCTATGCTCCTAGTGCCAATTAATCATTCAGATGACAGCATGGCACACAATATCATCATTTAGAACTCATCCTCCCATTATATTTTCCCCTTTCATGCAAACACCATCACCATCATTAGTATAAAATCTTCACATCTCACTTCTCAAGTAAAGATTAATGGTAGCAACTTCTCTTATAGACTCACAGGACACTACACAGGCACACCCTGCTATATATAGATATACCTATACTAACTAATTTCGCTTCAGTTAAAGGGAAGATGATATTGTAAGCGTCTACATGTTAATTTTTCACAACTTTTTTAAGATCGATCAGAACCAAATTACAGAGTGAAAGCGGAAAGCATCGAATATGTTCATGTACGCACCATGTATATATATAGCAATCAAATCTCAAGAAAGAAATTGCCAAGAAACAAAAGTGTTTGCTCTTTTTTTTCAACAGAGAGATTTGTAAGAATTGACCTGAGAGAGGCTTTGATCAATTTCTCTCTTTGTTCCTCGCACTTTCCTGCAAACTCCACACAAGAAAGAGCATATCATTTCAGTAGAGAGAAAACGGTTGAGCAGTTTGTGTGAGCATTTAACAACAGGCTGCTAGCAAAAAATGAAAAAATAGCCCATTTGAATGTCATAAATGAGGAAAAAAACAGCAAAAACTAATGTTCACAGTAACAACATTTCAGCACCATAACAGCAAAAATACTGGAGGGAAATTCTGGAATGTGAGGAGGTCACTGAGTAGCTTCAGATTCCTCATTTCAATGAGTGGCAGCGGCAATAAAGATGAGAAGAACAGTGAATAACGAAAGTACCAGACAGTGAATCTTGGTTGTAGAGGAAGAAATGGAGAAATCTTCATCAAGTTTTCTCCTCATTTCGATGAGCAGTAGCGGTGACAAAGAAGAAGATGACGGTCACAAGCTCTGCTAGAAAGATGGGTTCTTTAACTTTCCTCTTCGATGCTATTATCGGGCGTAATTGAATATCCACTCTATGCCTGGAATGAAAAGGAAGCGACGGTAAGACATCAATTAGTGAAACGGTGTGTTTCATGGATGAGTATGTGACGCTACGCATGAGAATAGCACCGAAACTGGATCCCTCAAGCTTCAACCATATCACCTCCGTCTTCCACATGGCCATCACCATCTTCATCATCGTCGTAGGTCTCATGAAAGCCAACACTAAGAACTATTAAGACTTCGTCCCATACGGCCCATGTGGCATCTTCATGGCCTCCGCTGTCCTTTTCTTCACCTACATCCTACTAGAGACATCCCCATCGGACTCGTTGGCTCTATGGCGATATGCAACGGAGCTTACTGCGTGCTTGCCATTACCCTCTGCCTCATGCAACACTACACCAAGATTGACATAAATGCACCGTTCTTCGTCACCTTAAGCGTCATGGGATGGACTGGGCGAAGTACATAGTGGCCGGCGGAGCGTTGAAGGGTATGACGACTGTGACACTTCTTATTTACCCCCTATATATTTGTATTAGATCACTTTTGGACCACTCTTGAGCCTTGGATATCAAAATTTCGTCCAAAATTGGGAACTATTTTTTAAAAAATGTAGAAAACGCTGGTTATTGTTCACAGGGCATTTTTCCCTATTTCTGGCCCAAATTTGAAAAATCATAATTAATTCTAGAAAAATCGGAATTGAGTGGTTCCAATTTCTAAATTTATCTTATTAAGTGTCCTATAGGAAAAAAAATACTCATTGGCCCAAAAAATTGCCCATTTGAATCATTTTATTCGAAAACCACATGATGTCTAAAATGGTTCATTCCAGTTTTCCACATTTTACCTCAAACTTTGGAAAATCATATCTCTCAAAATACACATCCAAATTTCACAAACTTTATATAATTTTAAAGATTAGGATGTGTAGTTTCTGACTGAAAAGTTTCAGCTCATTTGGAGCTCATTTGCTACTTTTAATTCCTACCTAAAGCAGATTCATTTTTCAGGGCCTTTGAACCCTTTAACTTTTAAAACCAAATTTTCCAAAAATTCACAAAACCTCTTTTTTGGTTTATGAATCCACCTTAAACATGCATGGTGATTCCCTTACCATTTATTGTTACTTCTAGTCCATTTCATGCATGCTTCATCACCCATTCATATTGTTTTTCTTATAGAGATATTAGGTTACAAACATAGCAACTTCAAGAGAGAGTATCATTTGGCATATTTACACAAAACAAGCAAGCATAAGCATCATCTTCAAGCATCTATAACTTTTTCCTTACCCTTACTTGAGCTTACACCTACATGGTTAGTTGGGGAAGAATGAAATTTTGAAATCCAAATAGCAAAACTAGCTAAACAAAAATATTGTGAATATGCATGTAAAAACTTTTAAACAAGTATATGAGCATATAACATGTGATATATTCAACTACATTTTTATATGCATATGGCCATAGCAATCAAGATCACATTTCATACTCATATCATTCACTTCATTCATCACAAAAATCATGCATCATTCACAACAAAGTTTCATAAAACATAAGTTTAGTTTAGTAGTCTTGTTACATTTGTTAAGCCTCTCCTTTTTAACTTAACTTTCTTTTGGATCCCTTCCAAGTGAGCTCTTGAATGTCTTAAAATCCTAAAAATCATGGCATAAGATTCATGTAAATACACAACCAACAAGTTGCCATGAAGCTTGTAAAAACGCATAGAACTCCTTGTAGGTTTTTCAAGAGTCCTACAAGTTCAAGTCTTGGTTTTTATGGTTCCTTAAACTTCTAAAATCCATCTCTTGGCTTTACCCTACACAAAACATCATTTTAAAGTCATTGGAACCATCAAAACACTCAAAAACTCATTCCTTCCATTTTTTCTTGCCTTGGCCGAGAAGAAGAAAGAAAAAGGAAAAATGGGTTCTTTTCACTTTCTTCATGTAACCTCATGTTTTCTTGCTTCCAAAACCCTTTTTCTTAGCTTTGATTAACTCAAAAACATCTCCTTTTAGATCAATCAAAATTTTGGCAGCACCTCCCCATAAACTTGAGCTTTCCATAAATCTTTTACAACAACTTAAATCAACCAACAACTTATCTTTTACTCCTCAAGAAAGAGCTTGCAACCATTTACCACTTTTAAAACCTTCTCTCTTCCATTTCAACTCTTGAAGTCCTAGCCATCATCCTCAAAAAGGAAGGCTCATTCAAGGAACAACTCAAGAGAAGGTAGTAGTCGTTGCAAGACTCAAGAAAAGAGGGGGATTTGGTTGCAAGAACACATTACCTTGTGTTATGGAAGCTTGGATCTTCTTCTTCTTGCTTGGGAGGTGGTGTTTTCTAGAGAAAAGGGAAAGCAAAATCTGACTAAAGAGAGAGAGGGAGATGGCAAGAAAATGAGGGGGAAAGATAGAGGTTTTGCCTATTTTAATTTGCTCTTGAAATAATGTGTGGTTGTGAGAGAAACTTGGTGACCAAGTCTTGGAACACTAGATGGAGATGATGCCACTTGTCCTTGTCTCATTCCTTGTTGAAAAAGTGACTTTTCAGACTCCCTAGGCCATAGCAGCCGAAGCACTAGGGAGTCCCATTGGTACCATGGCTTCCATCATTGTCCATAGCCATCAACATCTTCCTGTTAGGTTCCATAGACAGAGAGTTGTTCATAAGGCTTGGGGCATGGACAGCATTTCTTTTGGCCTACTACGTCCTCTTTGGCTTGCATGCTTCTTATGACACTACCAAAGAGCTTGAGAAGAACCACCATGCTTCTGTTGATAAGGTCATGGAAGAAGGATCACAACCATAGACAAGGACGTACGTGTGTGTGTGTGTGTCTGTATAAGTATATGCACATGTGTCTGTGTCACGAACAAGTGATGTTGGTTTCTTTTGAAGATGTCTAATAGGAGTAGATTATATGGATTCTCTCTATCTCTCTCTCTCTCTCTGTCATTTGGTTTGCAAATATATATAATCATCCCTCTCTCTCTGTGATTAATGAGTTCTTGGTGTAGATTCTGTGTGGGAATTGTTAGGTCAAGTGTGTTTCCTGTGTTAAAAGTTATGAACATTTTAAATTTTATATTTCTATTTACACCCACACTCCACTGTATTGCTATCATTTGATCCCCTACTACCATCATTATGGTTATAATTGTTCACTAACTAATTAACTCTAATTTATACTTTCTAGTTTGATGCATTGACCATTGATATATAACTACTATACAAAAGAGATGTAGGTAAGCTAAATTTCTACATCACTCTATTTATACCCATTTAAAAGAGACATAAAAAGGCCTAACAACATATATGAAATGCGTTTATTGTATCAGTGCATTAAAAAAAAATAAGTAAGACATGAAAAAGAAAACCACACCACACATAGATACACACAATGATATTTAAAGTTGGGTTAAATGTCATTTTTGTTCAGTAAGTTTTCATGAAGTATCGCTGGGTAGTTCAAAAGTTTTTTTTGGTGTAATATCATCTTGAAAGTTTTAAATATACTCGATGTTATCCCAAGAATATAAAAATATAACAATTTCAACCCATCACTAGTTAACCCAATGAATTTGAGGTCAAAACTATTGGTTGGGTGAAATTTAACATATTTAAAATTTTCGAACGACATTGCACCTACAAAACTTTCGAGTATTCAATGATATTTTGTAAAAAAGTTTCATGACAAAAATAACCTCAACCCTTTAAAGTTCACTTCTATTTTTGTCAATTAACTTGTGTGTGTGCGCCTCCAGTTGGATTTAATTTTATTTGAAATATTGACAAATGTTGTCTCCATTTTTAGAGAGGGAGACATAAACTTGCGATATTAATTGGCTCAAATTTTGTTGGGTAAATCCCATTATTTAATTTTTTAAATATCTGGTTTCACTGGAGTTCTTTGTAACTATATTTGTATCTAAGATTTGGCATGTTTAGTTACCGATTAGGCTTCTGAGAGGTGCCCTTTCCCCCGTTGTTATTCCGTAGTAACTTATAGTAAGCAATACGTGTTGGAGGACCATAGTAAATAGGTGACTGATTTGTTTCAGATTTCATTCATTGGTGAAGTTGAAGTGGGTACTGGTGTTTTGTGTGAAACCTCCTATTTTACCCCTATATCCTTTTATTTGATCACTTATGAATCACTCTTAGGCCTTGGATAACTCAACTTGGCCTTTTTAGTGAACTTGAAAATTTCAAAAACGTTGTTACTGATGGCCCATTTTCCAGATTTTTGACCCAACTTTGAAAATTCATAATTAATTCTATAAAACTCGAAATGGAGTGGTTCCAATTTCTAAATTTAGCTTATTAAGTGATCTATAGGGAAAAAATACTCATTGGTTCCAATCCTTACCCTTTGAATCGGTTTATTCCAAAATCGTAGCAATGTCCAAATGGTCACTGTCTTTTTTTTCCAGTTTTTCCCTTAACTTTGGAAAATCATATCTCTTATTGTATATATCCAAATTTTGCAAACTTTACATCAATTTAAAGCTTAGGATATGTAGTATTTAACTAATTGGAGTTCATTTGCTGTTTTTCCTTGATGTCTGAAACAGGTCAGTTTTTCTGGGCCTTTGGAACCCATTGATTTTGAAATCTCACTTTTCTTAAAAATTACCAAAGCCTCATTTTGGTTCATAATCAATCCTTTTATCATGCATGGTTACTCCTTGTTATTCTTTAGGTTACCTATCCCATTTTCATGTATGCATCATCACATATCCACTACTTCTTCATGTGGAGGTTTATGGATTATAAACTACAACCACTTGTTGGTAAAGCTTATCAATCATAATATTTACACCAAATTCACTCAAGCAAACACATCATCTTCATCCATCAATAACCTCATTTTTACCCTTGCTTGAGCTTGCCCCTACATGGTTAGTTGTGGAATAATGAGATTTTTTAAAATCCCAATAGCAAAACTAACTAACAAAACTTATGAATGTGCATAAAATACTTTTCAAAATGTGTTTATGATCAAGGTACATGTGACATATTCAAACATTTCATTATCATGCATATGGCCATAGCAATCAAGATCACATATCATATACAACAACAAGTTCATACATCATAAATTAATGTATCATTCACCACTAGTTCATAAAATAGTTTAGAAGAGTTAGTAGTCTTGCTACCTTGTGTCTTTAGCTTTTCTTGAGGATTTAAGCCTCTTTTGATGGCCTTTCCCAATGGTCTATTTAGTTTCTCAATCTCCTAAACATCATTCAAGAATATGATCATCATTTACAAGCCATCAACTAGACACAAAATGCATAAAAACATAACTTAGCCCTCTTGCTCTTATAAATGCATCTTAGGGTTTTGTAACTTGACTTTATGATCTCTAATGCTTCCTAAATCCATTTTTTTTACTTCTACCCTACACAATTTGGCCTTCTAAAGCCAATGGAAGCATCAAACTCATCAAAATTACACTCCCCCTAGTACTTTTCCTTGCTGCCGTAACAAAACAACAAATAGCGGTTTAGGAGTTTTCAAACTTTCTTTACATATACATGTGTATTCTTGCTCCCAATCCATTTTTCATGCAATATACAACTCAAACTCAACTCTCCTTAGGTCAAATGAAATTTGGGTAGCACCTCCCCATATTTTTGAGCTACTCATAATTTTTACAACAACCAAAACAAGCAACAACACAAGTTAAACTACTCTTTACTACTCAAAGAAGAACTTGCAATATCTTGATCCCTCTAAAACGTTCTCTTTTTCATTTTCACCTTTGAAAACCCTAACCTTCCATCTCTCAAATGAAATGTTTATTCAAGAAAACAAACCGATGGAATTGAAGTGGGAGTTGCAAGGAGTAGAAATATGTAAAGAGTTTGTTGTTTGGATGAGTACCTTAGGTTGTGTGAAGCTTTCTTTCCTCTTCTTGTGCTCCCAAAAATGGTGAAATTTCAGACCTTGGAGGAGGGAGAAAGTGGCGTCCAAAATGAGAGGAAAGAGGAGGAAATTTGTCTTAAAATTGCTCTTGAAAAATTGAATTGCTAGGATTGTTTCTTTGTCACCAAGTTTTATCCTTTAATGGCTAAGATTGTGCCACTTGTCACTCTCATGTGGAGGGTGAAAAAGGTGTCATAATTACTCTCAACCACCACATTAATGACTTAGTTGGGCTGACTAAATCCATCATGTCCAGTTACTTGATCCGGTGGCACGCATTTCCGTAAAGTACCATTTATACGGGTAATTATCTTTTTACTTTTTCGGAGACTTTCTCTCTCATGTGGCACCATTCCCTAGGCCTCCTTGTCTAGGTGGCATAATGTCCTAGTCGAAAGCATCTCCGGTTTTCCTTGTAACCCGTCAAAATTCCTCGATTTGTGTGCAACACCGTAAAATGTGCTTCCGGTGGCCAAATTGACTTAAGGGCATTGAAAAATTATATATTTTTCCCTAATACTCCAGCATTTTTCCGTTCCTTCAAATTCTTCCTGGATTTTCTGTATTTAATTTTCTAACAAAATACTTTTTCGGAGCTTTCGAGCACTGTTGTTCTCCGTACTTCGAAACTGTCCGCACCGGATATTGGGTAATAATTTTTTTAATTACTTTATAACTCAACTAAACTTTTCTTAGTTCGGGTCTTCGGTATTTGAGCACTCCTGCTATCTCAAATAATTATTTCTCAGTCACCCTTAACTTCGAAATCCTTTATTTACCAAAAATGCCATTGCCTTATCTTACTTTCCACTTATTTACGAAAATGCCACTACCTTCTTATTTCTTTCTTAATTACCAAAATACCATTACTTTTTCTACTTTTTCTTAATTCCAACGTTACCCTTGGTTGACTTTGACATTTTTTGTCAACTTTGACGTTTGGGGTTGACTTTGACTAACTTTGACGTTTTGTTGACTTTTGACCAATTTACCAAAATGTTCTTATTATTGGATGTTAAATCCTTTCGTAATTTGTCAGTTTGGCCCTTATTTCCTTTTACGAAATTTGGGATATTATATTTTGCTGGTATTAAAGGCACTCAGAACGCTTGAGTTCATTAACAATGGTACGATTTGAGGCCACGAATTTTAATGGTCTGCCTCCGCCCCGCCCTTCTAACTCTGTGCCCCATCTCTCATTCACGAAGCCATCTTGGTTTGTGAGGACAGAGTCAAATGTTCGGAAGAAAAGAAGAAAGAAGCCAGATCTTCCTTGTGTGGTCTGAGGGGAGTGGAAGGGTTGATTGTCACCAATATCATGGAAAAGGAAGGACAAACGATGTTGATTCGGAAATGCTCCCAAAAGGTGAATGTCATGGAAAAGGAAGGACAAACGATGTTGATTCGGAAATGCTCCCAAAAGGTGAATGGCCAAAATGGTGTAGGACTTGTGGTGGAAGTGGTCTTGCTTACTGCTCTCGCTGCCTTGGGACCGGAGAATATAGATATATCATGGGCTTCCATTTCATGGAAAAAGGACGAAATTCAATCCCAAGAAAACAAGTCTAAGGTTTAGCATTTCTTCTTGTTATTTTACTAATGATTAGTCCTAGATTATAGAGAATGTCACCGTGCAGTTAAGTATTGTGAAACTCCACCAAAGTATTATCTCAATCTTCTTTCATAGAGCTATATGATTGTTTTATGCGGGCTGGTAGTCAGTACCTTGAATAGATAATTTAATTGAGAAAACTGCGATATAAGTGAACTAAAATTGTTGTTGCTTACAAAAAAAGGCCAACGTGTCTAATCTGTAAGGTTTCCGGCCTTTAATCTGTGGTGAGGTGTACCTTGTTGTGCTTTCCTAATACTCAAATAAGTGGGGTAAGACACTCTGATATCCATGCTTGGCCCGGAACGCTACAGCTATTAGTATCCATATCTTTCATCTAAAGGACTAACATCAATGGAATAACGATGAATTTCCAACATGTAGGAAGATCCAAACAATTAACAACCTACCAAGGTGGCTGCTTACTGCCCTTTTTGTTTTGCCATCAACAGATCAAGTAAAGGACCTGGCAATTTAAAGTTTTGATTTTTAATTTTTTTTTGGTTCATTAAAACTGTGGGTTTTCCATTTGTGTCTCTAAGCTAGTTGATTATAATGGAAGTGAAGGTTCCTGCATACTAATGGTGAAGGGGGAGAAAGAGCGTGACTGTGGATTACTTTATCCCACCCCCCCCCAAAAAAAACCAAAAAAATGCCCTTTTTCCCTTTAATTTATATTTTTAACCTGATAATTTTTTCCGCATCCTTGATTTTCTGTATCTAATTACAATCACTTATTCTTACTCACCTTTGAACATCTACTCTAGGCAAGCTTGCTTTAGATCTTATACAGCTCTGGAACATTCCTCTCTTATCTGTGATTCTTTAACACTATTAGATGCTCCTTATAAAGATGGAATTCATTTTTCTCTGTAAAAAAGTCAATATATGGGCATTTTTTAATCCTTAACGCTCTGGCATTAATCTTAAAATATTCAGCCAACCCCCAGAGCACTGTCATTTAAAATGCAAATAAATGGAGAGAGCAAGAGACCTCGCCTAGCAGAATCTTATCTACAGTGGAGTCAACGGCAGTTGCTTGACTCACTTCTCCCAACTGGTGGATTTGCTCATTCTTTTGGTCTTGAAGCAGCAGTTCAATCTCACATGGTGTCTGATCCCGATGAGCTCAAGTCTTTTAGTATCCATGTCTTGGAGAATAAAGGAAGCTTTCTCCTTCCCTATGTGTACTCAGCTGCCTCGTCACCGAATTTGGAAACCTGGCACAGGCTTGACAGAATGTTGGGTACTACTTTAACCAATAAAGTCAGTCGAAAGGCATCGATCTCACAAGTATCTGCACTCATGAGGGTGGCCTCAGCCATGTTCAACGAGACTCCCTCTCTTAAAACCATGAGGGATACTTCTATTGGGTTAGGTTCTGTATCTTTGCACCACGCTCCAATATTTGGACTTATATGCGGAGCCCTTGAATTGGACACTAATTTTTCTCAGAGAGATTACTTGTTCATTGTAAAATCCTTTTCTTGAAATGTCAATAAATTCCTTTGACTAGTCAATATCTAAACTGTCATCGGGCGTTAGACAACAGAGGTTCAGACCAAACGTATGCCATCGATAAGTCAGACGGTCAAAATAATTCAACAATCGGTCAAAATAATTCAACATATGCATGATGAGCCCTAACGTGGCAATATATAATAATACAACATAATCCAAAAAGAAATGAAGCACTACTTTTAATGAAAATAGTTCAAGCTTCCGGAGTCTTCCTTGAAAGACCAGCACGGGAACTAACACCTGGAAAAATGTTAAAGCAACAGGGTGAAACAAACGTCTCAGCAACCAGCAATTCCATCTCATTGGGCATACGAGTAAGTGCCCATGAGGTGTCAAGTGAGATAGTCACATTAAATATAATAGCATAACAAAATGTCACTTAATCAACTTATATATAAGCATACATGTTTATCAAATTATGACATCATAGACTCATGCTTATCTCATACTAAAGTTGCACGCAAATCAATACACAAGATTTATTTCTCTGATCTCCCTTATACCTCCCCCAGCCTTATTTCCTCTGATTGAACCCATGGGTTAGTACTGTCCCGTGCAACTGGTAGTACAAATATCGAGCTCTTCAATCAAGTGATATGGACCGGCCAAAATCCACAGCGCACAAGAACGGACCATGGGTTCCCCCTTTACTATAATAGCGGGGTGTCATTGCCCTATCAAATACAATTGGGCCAAAGGACTAACCAGCGTACACCTGGTAGCCCACCACCTTATTTCCTCTTTTTGTACAAGGAAATCACCCCCTTATTTCCTCTAGAATAATCTCACATCAAATCAACATCCACCACTCCCTCTCATATCATCAATCAATAATAAATCTATCATGTATCATGATTAATATCACATGTTCTCGATGCAACATTTGCAATATTATAAAATAATATAAATAAATCACATTTTTATTTTATAACGAAAATAGGTCCCACAAGACAATTTCATTAACAATATAATTTTGTTATGCAACTCGAGTATCAAATGCACTTTTCACTATTTTAAATATTCAAAATCACTCACAAACATGTTACAAGCATGCACAAAGAGAGGAAAGTGGTTACCTCTCACCAAGCAATAAAATATTACCATAGGTACCTCGCCCAACACCAAGACCCTATAAACGGTCTACAAAAATTAAATAGTACTACACATTAGTCTACAACTAATTTGGGTAGTAAAAATCATTGCTCAAAAGACTTAAAATTATTATTTCAACTATTTAATATTATAATAATATTCACACCAAAATTCTAATTTAAAATTTAGGATTTTAAATATATAATAGTTTTTAAATTAGCAACACTTAATTTATTAACCAATCTAATTTGATTAAAATATTAAGAATACCTTTAATATCCCAAATAAATTATTTAAACAATTTTTTAATAAATAAAGGTACCCACAGAAATTTACATCTATAAATACTCTTTTTTTTAATTTATTTAAATACTTTCTATTTTTCATTAAACATTTTATTTAAACGAATTTATAATTTATTCCAAACATATATATATATATTTTTATTATAAATATATCTATACTCATGAATATATATACAAATACGTATATATATTTTTATTTATATATATTTTCACAAAAATATACTTAGCTATATATACACGAATATATATATATTAAATCATGTAATAGTAAGACTAATAAATTTTCTAATATCAATTTAACCATATAATCATCAACTAATCATTCCAAATATCAATATCTCCAAAAATCATATGTATATATATTTTACTAAATTGGAAAAAAATATTCCAGCTACCTGAAAAATAAATCTAACATCACAGATCATAGTTATAAAATTATATCTACAATTTTATAGCCTTCTACAAATAAAACGTAAACTATACGAAAATATAAATCCCAAAGTATTCTCTAGTCAACATAATATTACTACCATTAGAAAGAGAAAAATATTTAGAACAACTTTCATAAAGGAAGTTTAATGAAAATAAGTCGTTTTACTTACCTAAATAATCCCCGAAGTAGAACCTTAGACTGAAAAATACCCCTTCCAGATTCCTCTTCCTCTATCCAACTCTCTCTCCCCCTTCCACCTCACTCTACCGGACACTCTCTCAACTGATGGGTTTGTGTGTTTGTGAGATGTTGTGGTGAGTAAAGTATGGATGGGGGTTATTTATAATACCCCCCTCACGCTGAGCTAGAAGCACCTCTATCATTTCATTTTTTTTACACCCACACTACTCTCTCTATCCTTTGCACAACTCCTCCTTCAAGCAAGCTGACGCTGTCTCCTCCCTATCTCACGCATAAAGCAATCAGCCTTTGACTCTTTTATTTTTATAAACATAAAGCTGCCTTGTCTCACGCATAAAGCAATCACTCCACTGCCATTCCTCTGCATCACGCCATTGCTCTGATAGAGACGTTACATTCATCACAATGAGAGATGTCATTTCAGCCGCAACAACTCTGAATTTGGTGGGACCTCTTGGGGCAGCAATGTTGTAGCACCAGATTGCCCCTATATCCGAAAATATTTTGGAAAAATGGTTGAATGAGGCGGCAGAGGATGCATGCCAAACAGCTCCTCTGCTAGATGTTGTGCAGGGCTGCCATGTCTACTTGTTCTCTAGGCTGTTTTCCTTTTGAAAGGCATGAGGAGTTCAGCATACTTGAAACTTCTAAGCGCTCAGAAGTGTGAATGAAAGAAATGCAGAAGTGGTTAGCATCTGGTTTCCTTGACCTTGGCTTGTTAATACGTTTTACTGTATTACTCTATGCATTTCATAATATTATCTCCATTTTTTAATATAATATCATATTTAAAGTACAATTTGCAATACAAACTAGAACTTATTAACAGTTGTACAGTTGTATAATTAGCCGTTAAGTTGTTAGCTAGCTGTTAACTTGTTAGTTCTCTACAAACTAAGTTAGTTGGTAAGTAAGTGAGTTAGTCCATTTTCAGTTACAAACTGATTGCCAGCTATATCTGACTTCATTATATATATGTACGGGTCAATGAATAATACAACACAAAAATATTCAATTCTTATTTGACCTTCACGTGATTCGTCCTTTCCTTCTTTATGTTTCCTTTGTCCTTTTCCCTGCTTCTCTGGGCTATCATATCTGTGTTATGGTATCAGAGCCTCCATGGCTGAAACAGCATCTTCTCAGCCTTCCAGTGCCATGCAAGAAACATCTTCTCAACTTTCCGATGCTTTGCAAAATCCTTCAAATCCTTATTACATACATCCAACGAGAATCAGTCATTAGTTCTTGTATCCCCAGTCTTAAATGGTTCGAACTATCATTCTTGGTCACGAGCCATGAAAATGGCTTTACAGTCAAAGAACAAGTTTATATTTATCAATGGTATGATCTCTCCTCCTGCTGTGAGCGATACCATGTTTCTAATATGGGAACGATGCACTACAATGGTGGTCGCATGGCTTACATGTTCAATCTCTACAATGATTGCTCAAAGCATTCTCTGGATAGATCGAGCCTCCGACATCTGGGACAAACTCCTAAGTCGTTTTGCCTAATGTGACATGTTCTGAATTGCATATCTCCAGGATGAGCTGCACTCTCTTCGCCAGGGTGATCACACAGTAAGCGATTATTACACATGACTCAAGATTATCTGGGATGAGTTGCTCAATCTTCGCCCTCTCCTTATATGCAGTTATAAGACGCGCTATTCATGTGGTGCATTTGCCAAGATGAACTACCAACAACAAGATTATGTTATCCGTTTTCTGAAAGGACTCAATGATCGCTTTGCCACCGTGAAATCACAAATCAGGATACTCGAGCCCCTTCCTCCTATTCACTGAGTCTTCTCCATTGTCTCACAACAAGAACGTGAAATGGGGGTGCTCCCAAGCCCAGCCGAAGGCACGGTCCTCTTCGCCAAATTCGATAAACCACCTTTCTTCCAACACTCTGAGCGTTCCAACAACAAACATTGCACTTACTGTTGCAAGCCATGCCACACTGTCAATACCTACTACAAGAAACACGGTTATCCCCTTGGATTCAAATTTCGCAATGGCTCCGCGATCAATAATGTTTCTCAGGCGAACACCAACAGGGACATATGTGCTGCCTCTACCTCAGTGCCTAGTTCACAGAATCATGACATTGCGCTACATCTTGGTCTCACAGCATCACAATATCATACACTTCTCCAGATGATTCAAAAAGAAAATTCTTCTCCTTCCCCTCACAATATTAATAATGTTGCATCAAGTAACAACCTACACTTCTCAGTTCGTGACTTCTAGATCTTAGATACAGGAGCAACTGACCATATTTGTTCTCTTCATTCATTATTTTTATCCCTTAATTCTATTTCATCTATCTTCATTCACTTACCAAATGGTTGTACTATTAGTGTAAAGTACTCTGGGTCAGTACAGGTTTCAAATTGCTTGATCATTCATAACGTTCTTTTTATTCCTAATTTTCGTTTCCAAATTATCTCAATCTCCAAACTTACTCGCTCTCTCCATTGCTGTGCCATATTTCATAGTCATCACTTCTTCATAATGAACTTGCCCCAATGGAGGACGATTGGTTTAGCTAAAGAGAGAGATGGATTATATTTTCTGCCTCAACAGACTACCCGTTGCCTTACTGCTGCTCAATATGAACCATCATCTTCTTCATCTTCTAGTGTTTCATTTGATCTCAGGCACTTTAGATTAGGTTATTTGTCTAAATTTGTTTTAAAGAATGTTCAAAAACTGCATCCTTATGTTGTCAAAAATAAAAGTACTGGTTACAGCGATTCTTGTCATTTGGCTAAGCAGAAGAGGCTTCCATTTCCGGACAGCCACTCACATTCCAATAAAAATTTTTCTCTACTGCATGTTGACATATGGGGACCTCATCACCTTGCATCTGTCCACAGTCATAAGTTTTTTCTTACCATTGTCGCTGACTGTTCCCATCACTTGGATATTACTGTTGCGCAATAAGTCTGAAACGCGTGGTGTACTTCAAAATTTTATTAAATTCGCTGAGACTCAATTCCAAGTCACTGTTCAGACCATCAGGTCTGACATTGGAGGTGAATTCCTTATGCATGAATATTTTGCCTCCAAAGACATCATGCACCAGACATCATGCGTTGAGACACCACAGCGGAATGGAATTGTTGAGCGTAAGCACCAACATTTTCTCAATGTGGCTCAGTCCCTCATGTTCCAATCAAACTTACCCAAGCTTTACTGGTCCTATGTAGTTCTCCATGCTGTACACATTATAAATGGGTTGCCCACACCATTTCTTAATCATATGTCTCCCTACTTCTGTTTGCATCAGTCACATCTAGATCTTACTAGCCTTAGGGTATTTGGTTCTCTAATTTTTGCCTCTACTCTTTCTCATGGACACACTAAATTTGATCCCAGAGCCAAGAAGTGCGTCTTTCTAGGGTATAGGCCAGGTGTCAAAGGTTATGCCCTTTTGGAATTATCCTCTCACCACATCATCATAACTAGGGATATTCATTTTGATGAACACATCTTTCCTCTACTTTCTAACGCTTCTTAGGAAATCTCATCTCAGATTCCTTTACCACAAGCTATTCCTCCTCTCGATTTTCCTTCAGCACCTCCTGCTAAATAACAAGCCACAGTATCTTCTTCCCCAGTTGAGTCTTCCCCTGAGCCATGCAGATCAACAAGGCAACGCCAGGCACCAACATATCTCAAGGATTATCATCATGCATTGCTCTCTTCAGCTGAACCACCTCCTCCTATTGGTAAGTATTACTCTTCTCCTCACTCTCTACAGTCTGTCATTTCCTATGATCGTCTCTCTACCCCTTATAAACATTATAGCCTCTCCATTTCCTCTCACTTTGAGCCCAAAACATATCGACAAGCTGTGCAGTATGAGACATGGTAAAGCTATGGCGGCTGAGATTAGTGCTCTTGAGCAGAACAACACCTGGTCTCTCACGTGTTTGCCTCCAGGGAAATCTGTTATTGGGTATAAGTGGGTCTATAAAAACAAGTATAACACAGATGGAACCCTTGAGAGGGCTAAGGCCATACTAGTTACCAAAGGTTACACACAGACTAAAGGTATAGACTACTTTGACACATTTTCATTGGTTGCCAAGCTAACTACGGTACGTTTGCTTTTGTGTTTAGCCTCAGCCAAACAATGGCACCTGCAACAGCTTGACATGAATAATGCTTTTCTTCATGGTGATTTTGATAAGGAGGTTTAAATGCAAGTTCCTCCTGGTGTTCATTCATCGTCTCCTAATCTAGTTTGTTGATTGCATAAGTCCTTGTATGGGCTTAAACAGGCTAGTAGACAATGGCACTCCAAGTTGTCAACGGCTCTATTGCCTTTTGATTACACACAATCTAAGTCTGACTATTCTCTCTTTGTGCGTAGTATCAATGGTTCTTTCACAGCTTTGCTTGTATACATTGATGATATCCTTCTCACAGGAAATGATTTTGGTGAAATCCAGCATGTCAAATCTTTGCTGGAGTCTGCCTTTAAGATTAAAGACCTTGGGACTCTTAGGTTCTTCCTTGGTCTTGAGGTGGCTCGATCTAAGCAAGGTATTTTTCTGCACCAGCGTAAATTTACCTTGGACATCCTCAACGACTTTGGTTTCCTACATAGCAAGCCTATCACAACTCCTATGCACCATAACGCCAAACTGTCTCAAACATCTGGTCTTCCTTTAGCTGATGCAACTTCATATCTGCTCTAGTCGGACACCTGATTTATCTCACTAACACTTATCCTGACATTTGTTTCGCTGTCTAGCAGCTCAGTCAATTCATAAATTGTCCTACTGATATGCATCTTAAGGCAGCACATCGAGTCCTTCGTTACTTGAAGTCTTCTCCAGGACAAGGTGTGTTTCTCTCAGCTGCCTCCAATCTCACCTTGACAGGTTTTAGCGACTCAGATTGGGCTGGCTGCTTTGACAATCGCCGATCAGTCACGGGTTACTGTGTTTTCTTGGGGAATTCCTTAATCTCATGGAAATCCAAGAAACAACATATTGTTTCCAGGTCATCATCAGAGGCTGAATACCGTGCTTTGGATACTCTCACCTGTGAGATTCAATGGCTGCTCTACTTATTACATGATCTGCACATACCACACCCTCGTCTAGCTCACCTTTATTGCGATAGCCAATTTGCAAGATACATTGCTGCCAATCCCACTTTTCATGAACGTACAAGCACATAGAGATTGATTGTCACATTGTGCGTGATAAGCTTCATTCCAAAGTTCTTCATTTGCTTCCAGTCCCCTCCTACAGTCAAACTGATGATATCTTTACAAAAGCTTTGGATCCATTTCCTTTCTCTCGCTTAACCTCCAAGCTGGGACTGCAAAAATAACACTCTCCAGCTTGAGGGGGTAACAGTTGTACAGTTGTATAATTAGCCATTAAGTTGTTAGCTAGCTATTAACTTGTTAGTTCTCTACAAACTAAGTTTGTTGGTAAGTAAGTGAGTTAGTCCATTTTCAGTTACAAACTGATTGCCAGCTGTATCAGACTTCATTATATATGTGTACGTGTCAATGAATAATACAACAGGAAAATATTCAATTCTTCTTTGACCTTCATGTGATTCGTCCTTTCCCTCTTTTTGTTTCCTTTGTCCTTTTCCCTGCTTCTCTGGGCTGTCATATCTGTGTTACTTATACATATCACCGGATATAGTTATATTTTTTTGTCTATAGGCTACAGTATTTCACATTAAAGATTTTATACCTGGCATTGTTCTTAGAAGCATGGATCTAGAGAATAGAATAACATGAAAAAAAACATGACGAATGACAGCGTTTATTGGGATTGTTTGTTGGGCCAGATGAGCAGGCCAACTCAGATGAATTAGACCTGTTATGAAATTTTAAACATCAACTTGTCCATATCTGGGGTTTAACTCCCACAAGGTTGCAAATCATTTGGATCTTTGCCTATAGGGATGTTTATATTTAATTCATATGTACTGGGGATCGATCTCGGGCTTTCCCAATTCACAGTGATTCATAGGTGAAGGAATTTCAAGCGTACCTGATAATGTAGATACCCCCGCCGAAGATGGATCATAGACTGTATCTACGAGACACAGTAAAAGCACCTTACTTTGAGAGAAGGAGAGAAGGGATCTTTCAGAAGGAGAGAGACTGTGAACTTTTGTTCTGTTGTTGTGTTGTATTATGTTGTGTTGTGTTGTGCTATGTAAATGCAAGGGGATGAGATTCATAAATTAAATCATGCAGTAACTGCTCACATAACCGCTCCCGCTATTCTCTCTCCACAACCATTCACACGCAGATTTAAATTTCAAATTTAAACTTTTAGGGAAAACACTATTTTATTCCCACAGCTTTGTATATTTATGTTTTTACCCCAAAATGAATTCTAGGCCTAATCCACTGAGGGTGGTCCATATTCCAATAATAGGGAATGAATCGAAGCTGGCTAGGACGCTATCATCAAGCGGGCGTGGAAACGGGCTCTGCGGAGATCACCGTAAAAGAAGCCGAACAAGGATATACCCTCGACGAAGTATATGAAGTACTGAAATATCAAATATTAATGGATCCCAAGAGGAGATAACAGACAAAAACAAGAAGCAAGCCTCTTAATTTACGGATCAAATCACCCACGTGTATGCATCCACTTCTAATTATATATATGAACGGGTGTGGCATTTAAATCTAAACTAAAAAAGGAGGCTTTTAATTTAATTCAGGGTAGAGTAACACCCATCACCTTCGTCTCATTTTTCAGGTGCATCTAGTATCCTAATCTTTTTTTGCAATTTTACCCCTGATCTTTTAAATTTGGATCAATCACATCTAAAGTCTAACTTGTTAACATGTAGATCTAGCACATGCTGTGGTCCTCGCAACGTGACAAGCAAGTAGAGACTTGCACTCCGCTAGTCCCTTGCTCTCTCAAACCCAAAGCCAAGCTCATCATCGTGACTCACGCTCTCTGTTTTTTTCCAAAGACAGAGAAAATAAAACATTCCTTTCAGTTTTTTAATCATTTTGGTGCTACTTTCAGTCGTCGGATCGGCGTGACCAACCAACGATGTGGTGAAGAATTTTCTCTTCTCAGCTCAAATCGCTAGCCACGTTCTCGCCATCCTTTTCTCCCTGATTTGCTTTGAAGCCCGTTCAATTCGAAATCAACGTTTCTTCATTGGTTCATCGCCTCCTCTTCTGTTCTTCCTCACCATTTCAGTTCCGGTAATCTCTTTTTCTCTTATCACTGAAGATTTCCTTCGCTATTCATTCTTTGGCTAACATAATGAAAGACGGCATAAGGCGATTCAATGGTGCCGTCGGTCAGTCGGATGAGGGGGATGTGCTCGACAGTGGTGACGCCTGCAAGGGAATCCTGCTCCAAGGCGCGATGCAGTTGAGGGTGACAAGAGGGGGAGGCGTGTGCTTGTTTCAAAGGGACATTGGTGCAGAGTAGCGCTGTGGATTACTTTTGATTTTCTCTAGTATCACTTTCTTAGGTTTGGTAAGTTTAACATAAGAGTCAATTAATTTTTTTAGAATATTAAAAAAGTTAATTAATTTAATTTTTAATTCAAAGTTAATTAACTCCAAGGCAGTCTCCTCTGAACATCAACTTGTCGTCTTTGGCTTTTTCAATGAAAACGATGTAATTGGAAGCTTACTCTCTAAGGTAGAAATTATACTATACAAACAAAAAAATCGTACAAGTTTTTAAATTTGAAAATATAAAGAATTAAAATTTTGTTAACACTTAGTTGTAGAATTGCTATTTTAATTTATCCAGTCCATATTTTCCGTTAAATGAAATTTAAGATATTAATATTATGTAACTAAATGTACAATTGATAAACTTAATGGACTAAACTAAAACATAATAACTAACGTGACTCGTATATATCACTAAATAGTAGTAAATGTATCCTACCCATATTGATATTTGAATGAATTGTTAGTAAGAGATTTTTAAACGATAAGGATAGTAAGGTAACTTAACAAACAATTAATTTTAAATTAAATCGCACAGACATTATAAAGATTAAGTCATTTCAGGCATAATTTTAGAATTTGCTTATTTCAGTGGCCTCTATATATGTATGCTAACTACTTTTGCTATTTATATGTATGTAGGGAAATAGCTAGTACTGTCTAGATACATATTTCTTGACCAAAATCGTCTAGATACATTCACTCAAACATAAATGGAATGAATTTTGAGATCTATAGCATTCAAAAATATATACTGACCAAATACAGTTTGATATATTGATTATGATATTAATGACACTAAAATTAATCATCCATTCAAATTGTGTGATTAATTTTCCTTATAATGATATATAATACGCTGTATATTATAAAAATACAAATAATCAACCGGATTTAGTCGTATGTGAATCCAACACGATTGCATTTCGTATGAGATAGAGTTATGGTGTTGATCTCTTAAATTTTCCTGTTTTTTTTAATTTCTTTGAAAAAACATCACTTTCACAGTGGAGTCGCATGCTCACAGCTATACTGTTTTAAATAGCGGGAACCCATCCCATTAAAATCCTCACATTTTCCTCTGAAATCTAAAAAAGACTATCGATTTCTGTGGTTGCCGCGGCAAAAATGGTGCAGGACGGCAACGGCGGATTACGGAGGAGAGGGTGTACGTTTCGCAAAAACGACTTCCTCCCTGAGGAGTCGTTTCGGAGCTGGGGAAACTATGGGAGGGCGCTTTTAGGTACTCCGTTTAGGTTCAAGAATCGGGTCGTGACCTGGTCCATGGACCAAACGGAGCTCGTCGAGGTCAAGGCTCAGAGCCAGGGCCAGATGAAGAAGACGCTCACTTGGTGGGACCTCATGCGGTTCGGCCTCGGAGCCGTTATCGGCGCCGGAATATTCGTCCTCACTGGCCTTGAGGCCAGGGAGGAGGACGGCCAGGCGGTGGTCCTATCTTACGTCATCTCTGGCGTCTCCGCGTTGCTTTTCGTCTTCTGTTACACCGAGTTCGCCATCGAAATTCCAGTCGCAGATAACATGTTGAATGTGATATTTATTTATTTTTATTTGAATATTTCTGATAAGATTGTAGAGATGCCCCCAATAATTAGTTACATAGATGTTGAAATTTTTAGCAGTTGATCAGGCAAGACTGTTAGACTATATCTTAATTCTGAATTGAATTCCTATTACAATTAATTATTGTGATTTTATACATAGGCTTTCTTTAGTCTATTTAATAACAAGTCTTTTGATAGAAAATTTAGGTACTCTCCGATAATTTTGATGAGCATTACGTATATTCAATGATGCTTGATTTCAGTAGTTAATAAGGATAATATTAAAATTATGTTATAAAAATATTATATAAGATGGATGTTCATAAATTTTCACCTCTTAGCCTTTCATTTTTATCATTCCATAATCTCTACAATGAATAGTGTTTCGTGGTCTTTATGCCAATAACTCAAATGTTACAGTTTATACACTAATGGGGATTGAATTTACCATTGATTGTATCTAACTCTTACTTGGGGTTGCGAGCCTATAAATAGGACAATTTGTACTACACTTTGGGCACATCTAAGTGAAGAAAACATTGCTTCATCTTTCATCTCTTCATCTTTGGCCAAAATGACAAGATAAAATGGTCATTTTGATTAAAAAGGCTTAGGGCATAAAATGTCATCAAATAACAAGAACATTTTGGTAATTTGGTCAAAAGTCAACAAAAAGTCAAAGTTGACAAAAAAAGTCAAAGTTGACAAAAATGTCAAAGTCAACCAAGGTTAAGGTTGGAAGTAAAAAAGAGTAGAAAAAGTGATGGCATTTTGGAAATTATGGCAAAAGTAGAAAAGGTAGTGGCATTTTCATAAATAAGTGGTAAATAAAGGATTTCGGAGTTTAGGACGACCGAGAAATAATTATTTGAAGTAACAGGAGTTCTCAAACACCGGAGACCCGAATTGAGAAAAGTTTAGTTGGGTCAAAAGTAATTAATAAAATTATTAACCGGTATTCAGTGTGGGCAATTTCGTTGTACGAAGAACAACAGTGCCCGAAAAACCGAGAAAGTATTTTCTTAGAAAATTAATTACGAAAAATCCGGAAAGAATTTTGAGGAACGGAAAAGAGCTTGAGAATCAGGGGAAAATATAGAATTTTTCCATGTCCTTAAGTCAAATTGGCCGCTGGAAGCCCGTTTTACGGTGTTGCACACAAATCGAGGAATCTTGATGAATTACAAGGGAAGCCCGGAGATGCTATGTGCTAGGACATGATGCCATCTAAGCAAGGAGGCATAGGGAATGGCGCCACATGAGAGAGAAAGTCTCCAAAAAAGTAAAAAGATAATTACTTGTATAAAGGGTACTTTACGGAAATGCGTGCCACCGGATCAATTAATTGGACAGCAAGTGTGTTTAGAGAATTTTGATTTGATTTACCTTCAGTGTTTTTAACTTTACAGCAAGTGTGTTTTTCTGACTTTTATTGCATTGAGTCGGCAGAAATTTATGTTCCTAGATTGCCCAAATTTTATAATTATTTTAGGATCAAATTTCCTAATTTATCCCCCAATTTCATATATTTTCAGTTTAATTAGTCTATTAATTTTATTAATCATTTTTTTATTAAGAATGTTTAGATCTTGAAACATAATAAGATCAAAACATACCTTTTGATGACTGAAAATAACAAAAATTGTGCAAGTCATGGGACTAGCTAGGAGTGAACCATACTTCTGCACTTGCACACATGAGAAGAGAATTGTATGTACAGAAACACTAACCTACACAAGCCCTGTTGCATTATACAGACAAAGCTCATAGTGTGCCCAGTTCTGAATCTGGCATCCTCCAGTGCCATTTCCGGGTACTGGGCGACCAGAGACGGCTGGATCGGGTATGTGGTGGCGGTGCCGTTCTGGGTGATAGGCACGGTGGGGCTGTGGCTATTTGTGCCGCAGGCGAAGCAGCCGAAGCACTGGGGAGTCCCACTGGTGCCATGGCTTCCATCTCTGTCCATAGCCATCAACATCTTCCTGTTAGGTTCTATAGACAAAGACTCGTTCATAAGGTTTGGGATTTGAACGGCATTTCTTTTGGCCTACTACGTCCTCTTTGGCTTGCATGCTTCTTATGACACCGCCAAAGAGCTTGAGAAGAACCACCATGCTTCTGCTGATAAGGTCATGGAAGAAGGATCACAACCATAGACAAGGGCGTGTGTGTATGTATATGTATATGTATATGTATATGCACATGTGTGTCACGGACAAGTGATGGTTTTCTTTGAACATATCCAATAGGCGTAGATTATATGGATTCTCTCTATCTCTCTCTCTCTATGTCATTTGGTTTGCAAATATATATATATATATATATAATCATCCTTCTCTCTCTCTCTCTCTCTGTGATTAATCAGTTTATTGTGATGTTGTTTGTTTTCTGGAGTTAAGTGTGTTTCCTGTTGTAAAAAGTTTTGAACATTTTAAATTTTATATTTCTATTTGCACTCTCACTCCACTGTATTGCTATCACTTGATCCACTACTACCATCTATGGTTATTGTTTATTAACTGATTGATTCTAATTTATACTTTCTAGTTTGACGCATTGACCAGATATATAATTAACTACTATACAAAAAAGATGTAGGTAAGCTAAATTTCTAAATCACTCTATTTATATCCACTTAAAAATAGACATAAAAAAGCTTAGAAACATATATGAAAAGCGTTTATTGTATTAGCGCATTTTAAAAAATAGTAGGACATGAAAAAGAAAACCACACCACATATAGATACACACAATGATATCTAAAGTCGGGTTAAATGTCATTTTTGTTTGGGAAGTTTCTGTGAAGTATCATTTGACACTTGAAAGTTCTTTTTAGGTATAAAATCATTCTAAAAGTTTTAAATAGATTCGATGTTGTTTCGGAAGTATAAAAATGTTTATGAAAACTTCAATGATAAAAATAACCCTCAACCCTTTAAAATTCACTTCTATTTTTCTCAATTAACTTGTGTGCATGTGTTTTTTTTTTTTGGGTGTTATAGAACATTTTATTTTAGTCAAGAAATTTTTTTGATAAATAAAATAACCTCCAATTGGAGTTAGTTTTGTTTGAAACATTGACAAATGTTGTCTCTATTTTCAGAGAGCCAGACCCAAACTTATGATTTTGTGGGTTATGAACAAATTCCTTATCAATTGGGTCATATTTTGTTGGATCAATCCCATTGTTTAATTTTTTTTAAATATCTTTTTTTTTGATAAAATTTTTTTTAAATATCTGGTTTCACTGGAATGCGTTATAACTGTGTTTGTGTTTAAGCCCAAAATGAATCTTGGCCCAATAAATACACATATCCAGAAGAATGGCTATCCCATATTTGCAAATTACGATAGAACAGAGTTTCCATTATGGGCTCACTGAAGCGGAGATTGGAGGCTTGGAGCAGTCGAGCAGAGCATCTAGCGGGAAGTAAACTCACCTCTGGTCACTATCGTCACTTCCATCTCTCTCTCTCTCTCTCTCTCTCTCTCTCTCTCCAGCCGATGTCCAAAGCTGAAGATTGAACCAAATTCTCGGTTTCCTGAGCTTCACCTTCATTACTGGTAAACATTTTCAACCCTTGCCTATCTTTCATTCGCCCGCTGAGTGATTTCAGTCCTCAAACTCGCAAGTGTCGTTGGGGAGTTTTTGGATGTATATGCTTTGCGGGGCTTCTTTATCTGGCTTTCTGATTTTCCCTTGTAACCTTAATTCATTAATTAATAAGAATTGATTGATTGATTTTTTTTTTTATTGTTGTTGGAAGTAATTATGAATTTCTGATTAGTGTGCATGCTAATACTTGGATATTCTTGACGTCTAAGTAATAAGGTTTTCTGAAGTTCTTATTAGAAAATTTTATGCGAACCCAAAAGGAGAAACAGTCTCCCCTATTCTCCATTATTTTCATTTTTACCATGCTTTTAGCTAGACTTCTAAGATTTGGCATGTTTAATTACCGATTAGGCTTCTGAGAGATGCCCCTTTTCCCCGTTGTTATTCCGTAGTAACTTATAGTAAGCAATACGTGTTGGAAGACCATAGTAAGTAGGTGACTGATTTGTTTCAGATTTCATTCATTGGTGAAGTTGAAGTGGGCACTGGCGTTTTGCTGGTATTAATGGCACTCAGAACTCTGAGTTCACTAACAATGGTCCGATTTGAGGCCACGAATTTTAATGGTCTGCCTCCGCCCCGCCCTTCTAACTCTGTGCCTCATCTCTCATTCACGAAACCATCTTGGGTTGTGAGGACAGAGTCAAATGTTCGGAAGAAAAGAAGAAAGAAGCCAGATCCTCCTTGTGTGGTCTGTGAGGGGAGTGGAAGGGTTGATTGTCACCAATGTCATGGAAAAGGAAGGACAAACAATCTTGATTCAGAAATGCTCCCAAAAGGTGAATGGCCAAAATGGTGTAGGACTTGTGGTGGAAGTGGTCTTGCTTACTGCTCTCGCTGCCTTGGGACCGGAGAATATAGATATATTATGGGCTTCCATTTCATGAAAAAGGACGAAATTCAATCCCAAGAAAACAAGTCTTAGGTTTAGCATTTTTTTTTGTTATTTTGCTAATGATTAGTCCTAGATTATAGAGAATGTCACCATGCAGTAAATTATTGTGAAACTCCACTAAAGTATTATCCCAATCTTCTTTCGTAAAGCTATATGATTGTTTTATGCGGGCTGGTATTCAGTACCTTGAATAGATAATTTAATTGAGAAAACTGCGATATAAGTGAACTAAAGTTGTTGTTGCTTACAAGAAAAGGCCAAAGTCTCTAATCTAAGGTTTCTGGCCTATAATCCGGGGTGAGGTGTACCTTGTTATGCTTTCCTAATACTCAAATAAGTGGGGTAAGAAAGTCTGATGTCCATGCTTCGCCCTGAATGCTGCAGCTATTAGTATCCATGTCTTTCATCTAAATTACTAACATCAATGGAATCATGATGAATTTCCAACATGTAGGAAGATCCGAACAATTAACAACCTACCAAGATGGCTACTTACTGCCCCTTTTGTTTTGCCACTAACAGATCAAGTAAAGAACCTGGCAATTTTAAGTTTGATTTTTCATTTTTTTTTTGTTCATTAAAACTGTGGGTTTTCCATTTGTGTCTCATTAGAGAGAGTAATTGGCATACTCTTCTAAGCTAGTTGATTATAATGGAAGTGAAGGTTCCTGCATACTAACGGTGAAGTAATTAAGGGGGAGAAAGAGCGTGACTGTGGCTTACTTTTTCCCCCCCAAACCCAAAAAAAAAGGCCCTTTTTCCCTTTAATTTATATTTTTAACCTGATAATTTTTTCGGCATTCTTGATTTTCTGTATCTCATTACAATCACTTATTCTTACTCACCTTTGAACATCTACTCTAGGCAAGACTGCTTTAGATCTTATATACAGATCTGGAACATTCCTCTCTTATGGGTTGCTGAAAAGATAATAGTTTTAATTGATGTTTTCTCTGCATAATTAAGATAACTGCCATCTCGTGATTCTTTAACACTATTAGATGTTTCTTATAAAGATGGAATTCATTTTTTCTCTGTAAAAAAGTCAGTATACAGGCATTTTTTAATCCTTAAGGCACTGGCATTAATCTGAAAATATTCAGCCTACCCCCAGAGCACTGTCATTTGAAATGCAAATAAATGGAGAGAGTAAGAGACCTCGCCTAGCAGACTCTTATCTACAGTGGAGTCAATGGCAGTTGCTTGACTCACTTCTCCCTACTGGTGGATTTGCTCATTCTTTTGGTCTTGAAGCAGCAGTTCAATCTCACATGAGACTTTTATTATTTATGTCTTGGAGAATACAGGAAGCTTACTCCTTCCCTATGTGTACTCAGCTGCCTCATCACCGAATTTGGAAACCTGGCACAGGCTTGACATAATGTTGGATGCTACTTTAACCAATGAAGTCAGTTCTCACAAGAATCTGCACTCATGAGGGTGGCTTCAGCCATGTTCTCCGAGACTCCCTCTCTTAAAACCATGAGGGATACTTCTATTGGGTTAAGGTCTGTATCTTTTCACCATGCTCCAATATTTGGACTTACATGCGGAGCACTTGAATTTGACACCAATTTTTCTCAGAGAGCTTACTTGTTCATCACAATGAGAGATGTCATTTCAACCGCAATAAGGCTGAATTTGGTGGGACCTCTTGGGGCAGCAATGTTGCAGCACCAGATTGCCCCTATATCCGAAAACATTTTGGTAATATGGTTGAATCGGGCGGCAGAGGATGCATGCCAAACAGCTGCTCTGCTAGATGTTGTGCAGGGCTGCCATGTCTACAGGGTTTATTGGGATTGTCTATTGAGCTAGATGAGCAGACCAACTCAGACAAATTAGACCTGTTCGGAAATTTTAAACAACAATGTCTATATCTGGGGGTTAAAATCCTACAAGGTGGCAAACCATTTGGATCTTTGCTCATAGGGATGCTTATCTTTAATGCAACGTATGAAATATGATTGTTTCTAGTATCACTTTTAATCTTTAATATAAAGTCAGTTAACTTTTTTTAAAATATTAAGAAGTTAATTAACTTAAATTATTATTCAAATTAATTTGCTACTGTGTCTTATATTAAGGTGTGGAGTTAGTAGAAGAATCCATGTACACTAAAAAACAAGTATTCATAACATGTTTCATAGAAAAGGGACGAAATTGACAATTAAAGAGATAACTTTATTGTAAAGTAACTCAAATATGAGGAATGCAATGACATAAGATCGTGATTCGAGATCTTGAATTATTGTATAACTTAATTTTTGACCTCACTTTTTTCAAAAATCAATTTTAATATAATTATTTTAATCATTATTCCTATGAAAATGTGTAATTATAATTTACCCTAATATATATTTTGAACTTCTAAATGTACAACAATTATTTACTATCTAATTAGTACTTAAGAATTAATTGTAGATAGTTGAATTGGAAACGGATTGCAGTATAATCTTAGTTTCGATCATAAAGATGCGAATATACAGGTTATTGAGAAGTAAACTGCCCATGGTTTTTTGTCATTATGAGCTCACTTGAAAAAATAAAATTAAAAAGAAGCGTAACGTGTTTGTCGTCTTAGGCTTTTTCAATGAAAATGATGTAATTGGAAGCTTACTCTCTAAAATAGAAAATATACTATGCAAAAAAAAAAAAATCCTACAAGTTCTGATCAAAAACAAAAATACTTGAGAATTATAATATTAGGCTAAAACATAAATTTGGCAAGTTAAATTTGCGTCATGTTTAATTTTAATCATTTCAATTAAAAAAATACTTTTAGTTCATTAATCTTAACATTGTTAGTTTTGTTAAATGAAAAATGTTTACTCAACCAATTTAAACTGTTGCTGGTAATTAAAGCTGAAAAACTATTTTTTAAATTTGAAAATATAAAGAATTAAAATTTAAACATAGTTTGTTAGCATTTAGTTGCAGAATTGCTATTTTAGTTTATCTAGTCGATATTTTTCGTTAAATGAAACTTAAGATGTTAATATTATGCAACTAAAAGTACACTTTGTAAATTAAATGGAATAAACTAAAACATAATAACTAACATGACTCATATATATTGCTACAATAGCAATAAATATATCCTATGTAGGCTTAACCTTAATTGCATCTTATATTCACCACCAAGCTTTTAAAAAATGTTTTTTTTTCAAGAAGAATATCCGATGATGACGATATGAAATTCTTTGTTAAATTAAATGCATTTGAAATTGGTATCATTACCATATACCATTGATTTGAGCATCATAGTTAGTTGACCTTGACTCACTGTTTGTTTGGTCATAGGAAGGCAAGGGAATTATAAGGTAGGGCCTAGTGGTCCTGAACTTTCTTAGAAAGCTCTTGCTTGGTTTCATGACATGGTAGGAAACAATGTGATCTCATGATGGTTGGGTGGAATGGGTTAAAAAAGTTAAAATTGATGCCACGTCAGGTTTACTTGGATGAGTTTGTCCCTTACAACATCGTGGACTAATATTTAAATTCTTTTGGAGAGAATTGTCAACATTTAATGTCTAAAATGCCTTAATTAGGATTACCTCAAGTAACAGAATACATGTACTTAAGTAGAAAAAGTTTGCTTATACACTACTAGAAAAATCTTATTTAGCGATGGAAGATCCGTCGCTAAATAACTATTTTCTATCGCTAAAATGAGGGTCGTTAATATTTTCCGTCGTTAAATGGAAATTTTCTGAAGGAAAATAGCCATTTAACAACAGATTTTTCCGTCGCTAAATGACATTTTTCTAGTAGTGATAGTAGGAAAAGTACTGAAAATTAGACTTTTCGTTACATTAGTTAAAGTTATGGTTTAAAGGTCAATGCTATAATTGTGATTAAATTTATAATTTTTAAGAGAATTACTGGAAGGTTTTGACGAAGAGATTTGATTACCACAAATTTTAATAACAGCGGAGGAGCATGCAACGATAAATTGCAGTGTAAAAACAACATGTTTATACAGCTACATTGTTGTTTGGAATTTTTGATAATTAAACTTCTTCGTTAGGACCCATGGTAATTCCTCTTATTTTTAAACCCTTTCTATTATACATATCAAGAGTTTCCATCAAGATATAATATCCTATACAATTATTAAAATATGCCTTTTAAAAAAATCTTTTTTTTATAAATAAATAACTGATTCTTTTTTATTTAGGTGAATTAATTATCTAGTTTTTTTATTTAAGATAAGTAAGAATATAAATATAAAAAAATCAATTATCTTTAATTCTAACGTTGGCTTTGTTTGGGGAAAAAAATAAAAAATAGAATGCAAGGATGGCTTTTACTCAATTTTGTTTTGTTGAGGCTAATATAAATTTCCATTGACAGTTGGTTGTTTATTTATTTATCTTTGGTCAACTTGGCGCAATTCAAGAGACAAGAGGTAAGCTTCCCCGCAGCAGCGCGGCGGCTGACGTTAATTTACATTGGAAAATGGCTCCAAATTCCAAAGGAGGACGCGCTTGTTCCATTTTCGGGGTTTCCTTTAATTGAGTAATTTTTTTATATACGGAATTGGGAAACAAATATTGCACAGAGAAAAGAGTATATAATTCTTAACGCGCAAAAAATTTCTTGGACTACTCTATGCTGATTGGGACGAACAGGTCTTCTTCTGCACTCTTTTGTTACTTTCTCTCTCCCTTTCTGGGTTCGGGGCTTGGGATTTCACGTCTCTATGCCTCGAATCTTAGTCTGTATTTATTTTTCTCGTCTTTCATTTTCCTCCCCAAGGCCTTTGGTTAGTTAATCCGATTGATACTTCAAATTTCACTTTTTTTATGCATTTTATTTCAAATTTTTCTGCTTTGTTTTCCCCCTCTTTAGATTCCGTGCAAGTATGAAGTATTTCTGGTCCTTGGAGCAAACAGGTTTCGGTTAGTTGATTCGCTTGTGGGTACTATAATCACTAATTTGAGAGTTTTGTGCTTTGGTGATGATGTTTTGTTTTTGATGGGCTTTTTTCTCTCGAAATTTTCATTCAGGGTTATTTTATGCTTTAGTTGGATTAGTTGTTGACCAAAATTGTTCAAAGTTCAAACTATTATTGCACTCTTGGTGATGACTGAGCATAGAAGCTATTTCTGTGATTGGAGGCTTGAGGCCCTTTGATTTCTTGGATTGTAATTTTGTTTTCAATAATCATATTAATATTAAAGGAAACTTTATTTTCTTGAATTTGTGAGAGAATATGTACGGAATATTTAATTTACCCTTATCAGGGAGCCGTAGCTTCTCTCTGTGGTGCTCTTGAACTGAAAAAAAATATTTCAAGGAGTAATTATGATTTTTCGGGGAGGATGTCAGATATGATATCAAGCATCTTATGTAACTGGTTCAGTAATACTGGAAGATCAGAGACATATTTTACCAGTTTCCTATAGATCAGGTGTTGACAGTGACTTTCCCCTCAATTGGAAATTAGGTGGTAGGAGGTGTACATGGCATAGCATTCGTTTGCTCATTCTTTGTTGTACCATTTTAAATTTAGCAGCTAGTTTGTGTATATAGTAATTAGATAGACGTGTTCTTGAAGTATGAGGAAGGAGTCACATTATTTCTTGCTATGGATTTTATATTACTTACATGTTGTCTTTTGCGTGCAATCAATTTAAACATTTCTTTACATTTATCTTTTGAACTGATTTATTTTGGCCCTTACTAGAGTCAATTGTTATGGAATCTACAAAATGAAAAATAAGTTTTCAAGGATCAGAACCCTATTTTTACTAAGCTGTCTGATGATAGACACCGCAATTCCCTATGTCGCATGAGCTCTGAGGAAGCTATCAATGGCTAATTCGGGTTGAGGCAAATTTTTTATTTCATTTTTTGTCCATTTGGCTAGTCAGTCATGGCTACTGTTTTGCTCCTGAAAATATATGCATATCAACTTTTGGAAACCGGCGTGATCAGAAAAATTCACCAGCAGAGCCAATTGGCATGTTGTTTCTTCTGTACCTTTTTACTGTGATTGATGTATGTTGATGAAGCTTACTTTTTGATAAATTGGGGACCTATTATTTCTAAAGCCAAATTTTGGATGAGTGACATTTAAGTGAAAATTTTAACATTTAGAATCTGGTGAGTGAGAAAGGATGTCGAGTGGAGCAACACACTGGTGTTATGGGTGCAGACGGGCAATTACACTCGAACTGAGAGATTTCACATGCCCTTATTGTAATGGAGGCTTTGCGATAGAACTCGGCGAGATGCAAAGAACGGGACATATGGAAGATTTTCATCAAGCATTTGATATTTTTGGTGCTATTCATGCTGTTGCGGGGAGGAGATTCCCGGAAACAATATTTCTAGATTCAGTTGATAATATCGTGAGGCAGAGAATGGCTGGACAAAACCCAAACTTAGATGTTAGAGGGCGATCTGTATCAGCCATGGGTCCTGATCAGAGTTGGGGTTTTACAAGTTCTGGTCCTTACTTGATATTTCATCGTCAGGTCCCTAGAGGCGGTCCTAGGCGTGTCGATGTGAGTGACTACTTTATGGGGCCTGGACTGGAAGAACTTGTTGAACAGCTCACTATGAGTGATCGGCATGGTCCGCCCCCAGCCTCACGTTCTTCAATTGATGCAATGCCTACCATAAAAATCACACGTGCTCATCTTCTTTCTGACTCTCAATGTCCAGTTTGTCAAGACAAATTTGAACTTGGTTCTGAGGCAAGGGCGATGCCATGTAGCCATTTTTATCATTCTGATTGTATTGTCCCTTGGTTGGTTCGACATAACTCATGCCCCGTTTGCCGTGTTGAGTTGCCACCTCATGAACAAGTTAGCCCTCATGCTAGTCGTAATTTGGGAGGAAGTAATTCAGAAAGCACTAATAATGATAGCCTTAGGGGGAGAGAACGTAGCCAACAGCAGAACCAAGGAAGGAGAAATCCGTTTTCATTTTTGTGGCCGTTCCGTTCTTCTAGTTCAAACAGTAACCAATATGCTGAGGCTAGAGGAAGCAACTCTTCAAACAGCCGTGACCAGAATAATGGAACGAATTTTCGATGAATGAATTTTCCTTTTTCTCTCTTCTTTCTTGGTACTAGTCACTGCCTAATAATATGCGTTTGTAAATTAAATAAGATGTGAGGTAAAAAATTCTTGGAAGATTGTAATTCAAACATATGCAAGGCAGATGGTGGGTGGGAGCTTGTGAAACATCACACTGTACATGTATTGGTACTTGGTGAGTTTGAATCCGCAGATTTCACCTGCTGTTATGCAATTTGATTGATCTTCACCTGTTTTGATTACTTAAATTGGCCAATTTTTTAGACAAATGAAGGCCTGTTTTTTGGGTTAAGCACAATTATTCTTCTAGTTGAGGCAATTTTATTCAAGGTAGTGTTAAACACTAAATGTGGATATACCTCTATCAATAAGGATTCGGATGTTGGTTAGTCATGTTGTGAGCGACTAATTCTTTTTAGTAGACAAACTCTTATTAGTATATGCTATGAGAGTGGCTTTTTCATTAGACCCAATTCTCATTATTCTATGGTGTGAGGAATTAATCCCTTTTGTTAAACCCGAATTTCGATTGGTAAATGAAGGCCATTTTGAGTGAGAATATTTGTCCATTTTAAATTTACAATACTTTGTAAGAATTTGGGGCCTTTCACAATTGGTTTGAAGATATTGAAATCACAATTAGCTCACAATCAATGGACATAATATTTAATAAATCCCAAAGGTTCTATTACAAGTCATTTGGAGGCTTTGGCAAATTCTAAAAACTTGTTAGATGTTATGTCTCTTTGTTGAAATTTAATTATGATTCTCCCTCTTAATAATTTACGGAGATGATTGCTTTATTACATTGGGATTGGTGTTTCATAAATCTGATGCTGCCAGTGTCTTTAGGCATGTCTCTGGGATAAAGGAACATTCATACAGGAAATCTTGATCTCTCGGTTGATTCTGAGAATATTAATAGATATGGAAATATAAGGAGGATAATTTTATAAATAAAAATTTACTTTCATGCCATAATTTTTCTTAAAAAAAAGGTTTTCAAGGAAGTAAAATATCTGGATACTATTGTTTATCCTATTTTGGATCAAAGCTATTAGAAATGAAAAGGCAAAGCTGTTTACAAAGAAAGTACAGGAAACATGTAATGTGTGACTATATTTTTGGTCAAGAAAGGTAAAATCAGCGAAAAGCAAAAAAAAAAAAAAAAAAGTCAAGTAGTATATGCAAGAAATATATTTCAGGTAATATATATTAAACATTTTTAATGGCATTTATTGGCTAGTTATGAAAAGGGAAAACGGATTTCACTATCAATTTAATACGCAACATTTTTCATTGAACATATTAACGTTAAACTTTCTTTTTGCCAAAATATTAACGTTAAACTCAGATAAAATGTATTCTTTGTTTTTTCTATCAACTTAAGATGAAGCATCTTGCATTTTAAAATTTTTTTTTAAAACAGATTAAATAAACTTTGAATGAAGTTTAATAAATAAAGTCGTTGTAGTATAGTGGTGAGTATTCCCGCCTGTCACGCGGGTGACCCGGGTTCGATCCCCGGCAACGGCGTTTGTTTTTGTTTTCTTCCTAGGTTTTTGTCAAACAAGGAGCTGCCAGGTGTCAACGCATCCAGCTTTGGTCAAATACGCCGAAGGAGCGTGTGGTTTTAAAGTTTCATTTGTTTAACAAAACAAATGAGTTTTTCTTAAATTTTTCCCAAATAAATTATATATATGGTTTATTTTATCGACAGAAAAGGCACATTATTGTGATGCAGTTTAAAAAATTATTTACAATTATTTAAGATAAGATATTTCTTTGCTGTGTTTTTTAAACTCGAATCATTTAAGCTAAAATTTTTCCCTGTGCTTTCTTAGAGTCGAAGCCTAAAATAATCTATTTACAAATATGAATATGTAATTTATATTTTAAATTGATAATAATATATTGGTTATTTAGTTTTTATTATTTATTTTCTAAATCCATCTATCTTCCTTCTCAGTACAATCTTCTTTCATTTCCTATTCTAGGATATGATCTCAGTTTGAAGTTCCGGCATCAATCCTAATATTCAATACCTATTCAATCTTCGTGATATGAATGAGGTTGATGTCATTTAACGTTGGAAAAGTCCATTGCTAAATGCTATTTCCATCCAAAAATTTTCATTTAGCGACGAAAAATATTATCGACCCTCGTTTTAGTGACGAAAAATAGTTATTTAACGACGAATTTTCCATCGCTAAATAGCATTTTTCTGGTAGTAACTGTTAAAACAGAAAAGGGAGGTGGGTTAGATCACAAGTGAGGTGGGTTAGATCACAAGATAAGTAAACTCACCTTATTAAAAAAAAATACTTGGGCAGTGGCACCTTAATTGCAAAGCTTCGAGATTTACATCAGTCGATTGCTTCGGTATCTTGTAATAAAATCCATAAAATATGTCAGACCTCGGGTGATAAGGACACCGAGTGGCCTAAAAGAAGAGGGAAATGAAGTTGCAGGTGCATGACTGACTTTTGACGATAGAAAGATCTGTAAAGCTACTGTGTATTTCTGAGTAATGATAAAGAATCCTGTACAATGGTTTAGGCCCTTGCATATATATAGACTATGATAAGCAAGAACTTATGCTTATCTACACATATGGGCCAATTATAAGGAATCAAAAAAAATCATGTAAATACAGTTGTATCCTACTCTATACAGTCTTCTTTACACTTCCCCTCAAGTTTGACGGCAAGATAGATTTATGGTCCCTAACTTGTCCATTATTCTGTTGTGATCTTCTTTTCCCAATCCTGTGGAAAGTATGTCAGCCTGTTGTTCCTTACTTGGTACATGTCTCAAGTCAATGGCTCCATTCTGTAACTTTTCTCTAACAAAATGGCAATCTATTCTACTATGTTTGGTTCTCTCATAAAAAACTGTGAATAAGCTGTCTTGCTTTCGCAGAAAACTTGAATTGGTTATTTTTTTTGTATAAACCATCCGGTATCCTGAGGTATTCTGGGTTCATTGCCCGCCCCAGACTAATCCGGACCCCTGTGAGGAGACCTTACGGTGGTAGCGAGGTACCGATGGGACAACCTCTTTGAGGTTGGGTAAATTATCACGGCTGTCACTCCTCAGGGTTTGAACCCTCACCCTAAGAAATGCTGATAGTAACCCTTGCCAACTCTATCAAACGCCCATTGGTAACTTGAATTGGTTATAATCCTTCTATAAATGGATCAAGGCAGTGGATTGTGAATCCACCATGTGCGGTTCAATTTCTGTTGTTTGCCCATAACCAAGTTACTATTATTTCTTTTCCTACTTTTGTGTTAATTTTATTTATTTTTCTTAATATACGATTCGCTACACAAGGGTTTTTTGTTAAGTGAATATGTCACAGTCCATTACTCCTATTTTTTTGTAAAGAAAAATTAGTTCCTAATGGATGTGATAGCCACATACTTGTAATGTCCCTAACATAGATGTCTAGCACGAAATGGCCAGGTGAGAAGTATAAAAAAAATGAACATCAAAAGTATCTATTGTAATAGTGCTCTGGAGGTCTAACTCATAACTTCTTGTTGAGGCAAAAATTTATAGAAGTGCTTGGCATCAGTTAAACCAAAGGATTTTGATAGAAAATACATAATGGGAAATTATTTTTAAAAGAAAATAACAAACAAAGTTCAATTTGAAATAAAATACATAAAGGGTTTCTAACTTAAAAAAATTAAACATTTTAAGTCTTTTCGCACTTTTGAAATAAAAATTACTATAAAAAAGTAGGTTTTGGTAGCTCAATTGGACCCGGTCAAACCGCCATGTGATCATATGTAAAGATAACGGTCCAAGTCAATCCGTTGTAAAAACGTTAAAGTATCATTTAAAAAATAGAGGAAATTATGCAAATGTTTCAAAAAAAAAAAGAGAAAAAAATCACCATCACATCTCTAGAAATTATGAAATAAAATTCGAATCCTATTAGATCTAATTTAGCAAATGAGAAAATACCTCCTTATGCGTTGTTGTTTGAATTGGAAACTGAAAGAGAAAAACATAAAGAAGAAAGTGGCAAAATTATTTTTCACATTTGCATTTAATCTAATCCAAACCTTACGGGATTCCAACTCAGATTCATGAACTTTAGGGTCTCATGGTGATTTTTTTGTTCCTCCACGGGACCTTGCGTACTTCCAATTGGGATTTTGAAATTCAAATAAAAAGTAAAAAATGTCACTTCCATTGTTTTTAATCAGAAAGAAAGAAATGGGAAAAAATGGTCACGACTTGAAACTGTATGGGGCGCATAAATTAGAGTAGGATGCTCCATTTCAAGCAACTTGTAAAGTCGATTTGTCATTTTGCCATTTTATTATTCCTTTTTCATGTCCACCAAACACGATAGATTTTATATTATTATCTGTAAAGACTTGGAAAATGGTTTTTGACAACTAAACACGTTGAATGATAATAAATATATTAACATGTTGGATGTTAAATTTAGGTAAATATAATGTTAAATTATCGTTTCCTCCACCTAATAACTAGCTAGTCTACAATAATTGAGTAACTGATTAAATTAATTAAAATAAATGTGTGTTAGTTTTCTTAAAATACCCTACTTTTATAAAACCCCTTTTAGGGTGTGCAATAAGTAATTATTTAGAAAAAAGTAATACATATATGAGGCAATTTTATTAAAGTTATGTTATATTTGAGATTAAACAGATCATCTTAACAAACTCTCATGTTTAAAACCCAAAAAAAAAAAGTATGTAACACCCTATGAGTTCATCAAGAGATATCATATGACAACCTCTTAATTAACAGCATGGTTCGAAAAATCGTACTCGATTGGCCAGTTCATACGGGGAATCGTTGAACCGGTTCTTTATTTTGTCTATTCACCCACTAAATCAGGGAACTTGTGAATCAATTTGAACCACTTTAAACCAGTATGAACCAGAAGTAACTTGGATAAACCAACGAGTGGGGTGGGTTATCTAGTTCAAACTTCAGAAATGAAAAATAGTTAGACAAGAATTGACAAAGATGGTTTAAGAAGAAGGAGAAGAGAAGCATATATCGTGGTAGATGGATAAAAGGAAACCTGCGATTGAGAATAATTTTTGCTAACTACAGATTATTACAAATTATGGGAGACGAGCGAGGTTGAAAAAGAGAAGAATGGAATGAACATTAAGTTTGGGCTGAAGATTTTCATGAAACCACCTACCATTGACTTCTTTGTCTCTTTTTCCCTATGGCCACCTCGGTTGAATCCGCCTCCCATTGATCTCACTTAAGCCTCCATGGCCACACGCAAGGTGGCTTGACTCCCTTCTTCAATGTTAAGTCGTTAAACTAATAATAAAAGGGCAAATGATAAAATTAAACTAACCTTTAAGGCTTAATATCCTGTTTTTTATTTGTCTTTTTAACCAAAACAATATTTCATTCAATCGATGATGTATTGTTATGAGAAGTGAAAGATGGAGGGGGTATGTAGTTAGGGTTTTATACTTTTATTTATATCTCATGATGAGCTTGGACCCTTGTCAATTTAATGTCCTAATTCCTATTACACAAATTTATTTTACTTAAGAGGAAATAAAAGAAAATAAATTCATTTTAATCCAATTACTTTCCATTATTAATGTTTAATTATATTCTTAAAATTTAAAATATGTATTAATTAAGATATTATTCAAGATTTTAATCAATTAATTTTTAAAAGATAAAATATAATTTATTAAATTAATTATTGTGAATTAGTTTATATTATTCTAATACACCAAACCATTGTTTGGACCGCTTCACTATACTTTTTAAACCTTGATTATAACAATAATAGTTGGAAAAGCATTTTAATGAAATTTAATATAGTGACTACATAGATAGTATTATAAAAGGCCAGTATTCGCATCTGTGCTCTCTACACCAATAAATCAATATCTCTCTAAAGATGAGAGCTCTAAGCAAGATGGTTGCCAAGTGGTTACTTGTTCTTTTGATTGCTGTTGAGTTTCTCATCCCTATCTCTCTGGCCGATGCCGCGGCGCATCCGCGATACTCCGATTGGTGGCAACCACCTCCAAGATCTTCTATGCTTGAGTCACAATTTGTGGGAGCCGGAGTTCCTGGCCTTCGGAATGGAAGGTTTGTCCCTCACCCTCCAAGCCCACCATATTATAGGAGACCACCTCCGCATCGGAAAGCACCGCCACATCGGAAAGCACCACCAAGCACGAAAAATTTATAGCTTACTCGTGTATTGTGTTTTAGAATTACTTAAGATTCGATTCCTCTTATCGCGTCTCTCTTTTTTTTTTCAATTCTAGCAATTTAATTAAGAATGTATTAGGTTTCTCTTTAAGAGATACCGACACACTAATTAGAATATTCGTCGTCGTGGTCGTTGTCGTATGGTGTATCACAAGCAAGTCTTTATGATAAAAATAAATTCTGGCTCCGGTCACCAATCCAGCCAAACACTCGTATCTCTCTCTGCTTTCCCTCTTCTTGGACACCCATGGATTCTTCCCTCCGCCATCCAAATATAGTCGAAAGGTTGCGGGCCCCAAACAGTAAGCTTCGGAAACCTCTTCCTCCTTAGACCCAAGTCTTCAAATTAAACATTAGCACAGCACATCAGCAACAGATACTTACGTTTCGAACAACGCCCGAATATTCTACGCACGAACTCCATGCGTGGTCATGGAATGGCCACCAATACCAAGATGCTTCTGGTAGGGCATTGTGGAAGAAATCGCCATTCATAGTCTCTTGGATAATTCTCAAGGCCAGTATCGTGAATGTGCATCTCCCCGTGTAGCTCTTCTAGAAGCTTCAATTTGTCCCCTATGAGCTCGAGCCCATGAGTTCCCATGTTCATAATATAGCTATTGTCTGAAAAAAGTGACGGATGATAGCCTTCCGGCGATTGGTTGAACTGTGGGATCGATGGTTTTGCTCTCGGAAATTATCAGAGGCCGGAGACAGCTCCCAATGTATAAGAAAAGGATTTAATAAACAATCAATACTGTTCTAGCCAGGGAGAAGAATTTTTTACCCTTAATTATTAAATTTTGCATGTGAATCTACAGTTTTAGCTTAATCTATTGTGTTCACTTTAATTTGATGTGTTACAGAGAATATTAATTAAATAGGGATAATGTTAAAAATTTATTAAATTTTAGGATAAAGTTAATTCTGTGAGTAACTTATAAATATGACTAAAAGAATATATAAGTTTTTAAGAAACATAAGCATGATAATGCTGTTTTAAGAAATAAAATTTAAAGGGAAAATAATGCGGGCAGAAGTAATTTTTTTAAATTGGTCAAATAAGTTATTAAGTCATTTGGAATAATTTTATTTTGTTTTAAAGAAAAATAAATATATTAATTTTTTAAAAAAGTAAAAGTCAAATAAATAACAACTAAGATATTTATTTGAATTATTGATAAATGACACTTCAGAAGTACCCCTGGATACCGGTAAAAAAATGTTATTTATATTCATAAAAATTGAGAGTTAAAATTAAATTTCTGTCATCTTTAATCCAAATTGTACGTGGATTGTGTCATTAGAAATCTTGTCCATCCAACTTTTTGATCTTATATATGACTTGTATATCCTAATAAATGATTGGGTGTAGGATTCAATGAATGAGGGCATTGGCGAACCGATGAATGGCATCCATGAATTTCCCAAAGGTTTTACGTAAAGAGTTGGAAGGGAGTACAAAACTTCATAAATAATTAGCAATCATTAAGAAAATTAAATTTTCAATCACCTCAATAGCATTTTAATATATTGATTACGGTGAGTGATTTCAAGTTTATAATAATATTTTTTTA
>JANTPZ010000071.1:0-40323 GCA_025593235.1 Vachellia pachyceras | reverse complement strand
GGATCAGCAAGCTAACTCTTTGAATTCAAGTGATCCATTGCAAATTCCAAGTGGTCCAATCACAAGGGCAAGATCCAAAAAGATTAAAGAAGCATTAATGGGCTAGTGCAGGAGACATGGACAAAGAAAATGGCAATTGGATCAGATTTGGATGGAAAAGCTAAAAACGTCACTAATCTCATTTAGGCTGATAACGGAGTTGCAGATCAAGTTTTGGGTTTAGAGACGTGAAACAAAAGAGCTTGGGCCAAGTAATTCACATGGGAGGACTCATTTAGGCCTAAATAAGCACATTTTGGGCTTTAAATGATGATCATATTTTATGGCTTTTATTTGCACGAAAATTACATACTAGTTGGCAAATTTGACTTTTGAAGTTTCCTGTTTTAAGAATTTCCTTATTTGCAATCACTGCAAATTAGGTAGCTTTCTAGTTTCCTTTTCTTAAGAGTTTCCTTCTTTGCATTCACTGGAAATTAGGTAACAGTTGACTTTCCTTTTTTCTTGAGAGTGTCCATTTTAATTAGACTTTAATATTTGCAATTAATTCAAATTAGGTCAGATTTGTGAGTTTCATCTAAATACTTTGTAACGCCTCTTTTGATGGCAGACTTGGATTTTGAATGAAAGATTGCATGTTCATGCACTTTGAGAGGATTCTCTCTAGGGTTCTTTTTAGAACTAACAGACTTATCAAGGCTTGATCAACCTTGTGGCGTCTTCCAACACTTAGGATCCTTGTTCTTCCGTGTTCAAGGGTTCAAGTGGATCATTGACCTCTGTTTAGCTTTCTTGGGGTGCGTATATTTTAGATTGGCTGTGGGTTCTTGGGATCTTTCCCTATTGGGTTCGCACCATCTTGGTCTCCTAATATTATCAGAGGTATTATTTCCCTTCAAGGTCATAATATTGTTGCCTTGTTTGATTCAGGAGCTACACATTCATTTATATCTTATGATTATGCATACAAGTATGATTTTTCTATTTCTGTTTTACCTTATGATATGAGAATTTCTACCCCCATTGGGTTGTTGTGATGACTGCTCGTGCTTGTATGGGTTTTACTCTTCGATTTGAAAACCGAGTTTCTGTTGTGATGTAATTATCGGTATAGACTGGTTGGTTGACAACAACGCAATACTTCACTGTAAGCGAAGGGTAGTGACATATGCCATTAATGTTGTATCTATGGAAGCTCCAGTATTTCCTATGTTGTTATCGATCACACAAGCAGAGAAGTGTATTTGAAAGGGGTGTCAAGCATATATGATCTTCTTCTTTGTAAGTGTAGATGAAGAGGTTGGGATAGATCATATTGAGGTGGTGAGAGAGTATCCCGAAGTGTTTCCTGAAGAGATATCAAGACTATCTCTAGAAAGAGAAGTGGAATTCTCAATTGAGTTGGTGCTTAATACTACTCCAATATCTAAGGCTCCATATCGGAAGGCTCCCACAGAGTTAGCTGAATTGAAGAAGCAAATAGAAGAGTTGTTGGAGAAAGGATTTATCAGACCCAATGTATATCCTTAGGGATCACCAATTCTATTCGTGAAGAAGAAGGATGGAAGCTTGAGATTATGCATTGATTATCGATAGTTGAACAAGGTGACCATCAAAAACAAGTATCCATTATCGAGAATCGATGGCTTATTGGATCAAATGGTTGGATCATCGGTGTTCTCCAAAATTGATCTACAATCCGGGTGTCATCAACTAAGAGATCGAGCATAGGATATCTCCAACGCTGCCTTTCGGACGAGATATGGACATTACGAGTTCCTAGTAATGCCTTTCAGATTGACTAATGCACCAGCAGTCTTCATGGATTACATGAATAGAATTTTTTGATCGTATCTAGATCAATTTATTGTGATATTCATCGATGATATATTAATATACTCCAAGAATGAAAAAGAGCACAGAGAGCATCTTCATATTGCACTGTGTGTGTTGAGGGATCATCAATTATATGCTAAATTATCTAAATGTGAATTTTGGCTCAAGGAAGTAAAGTTCCTTGGTCATGTCCTATCTGCTGACAGAGTAGCTGTTAACCCAAATAAAGTAGAAGCCATATTGCAGTGGGATCCCTTGAAGTCTGTAACTGAAGTGAGAAGTTTTCTAGGATTAGCTGGTTATTATAGAAGGTTTATCAAAGGATTCTCTCATATCGCGATGCCATTAACTAAGTTGACTAGAAATGATCAACCATTCCTTTGGACCGACTAGTGTGAGGCAACATTTCAGGAGTTAAAGACTAGGTTGACTACAGCTCCAGTGCTTACGTTGACCGACCCTAACCATCCATATGTCTTATACACAGATGCATCTAAAAAGGTTTTAGGGTGCATTTGAATGCAAGATGGCAAAGTTATAGCTTATGCTTCGAAGCAATTGAGACCTCATGGGGTGAATTATCCTACCCACAACTTGGACCTAGCAGCAGTGGTTTTTGCCTTGAAGATTTGGTGGCATTACTTATATGGATCACAGTTTGAAGTATTTAGTGACCACAAAAGTTTGAAATACTTGGTTGACCAAAAGGAGTTGAAAATAGGCAGCACCGGTGCATGGAATTTCTCAAGGATTATGATTTCGAGTTGAAGTATCACCCTGCCAAGAATAATGTGGTTTCAGACACCTTAAGACGTAAGTCGGTGCACTTGTTTTGTATGAGCTTAGAAGAGCAAAGATGGCTTAAGGGATTAAGCGATCTTCATGTAGTCCCAAACCTAGAGAAGACTACTTTAAATGTAGTTCTTGGTGAATATGGGTTTTATCAAGACATGAGGGATGCTCAGATGAAGGATGATCAATTAAGTAAAATTCGAGAGGAGTTAGAGCACGATGGGGTCCCAGATTATGACATTGGGAATGGAGATATCGTGAGATACAAGAAGAGCATCTGTGTCCCCGATAATGATGAAATTAAGAAAACTATTTTGGAAGAGGCTCATCGGAGTAAGTATGCTATGCATCCATAGATTACAAAGATGTATAATGACTTAAAGTAATGATATTAGTGGCCAGATGATTGATTCTTATTTATACCACTTTCATACTTGGATTTTCAGGGTTTTTGATTCAATTTTAGCCTTCCGTTACCTTTCTTGTGCTTAATTTGAGAATTAGAGTTGTTGATTTGGATTAGTGTAATTTTGGGTGCATTTGCCATGAATAATGACATTATTGTGCTTAAATTCCATCATGAGCAAATAATACTTCAAATATTTGCTATTCCATTTCAGGAGCTCTGATCAAGGACATGAGGAAATATCTCTGGAGAAATGATATATAAAAAACTGTAATTGATTTTAAACTTTTCACCAGAAATATTAGAAAGAGTTTTTGCAAGTATTTATCATTCATTTTTCATAGTTTATTATGGACAATACGGAAATTAATTTTCCAAACATTTAACATAGAATATTTTAGGGGAAATGATAATGCTATACTTTTATATGACTATTAAGGACGTACTGAAATCCTAAAAATTTATTGTCCCAAATTAAAATGAAATTAAAATTTTGGTCCCTATTTGTCATTCTCCTAAAAATAAATTTTCTTTACAAAGAATATTTTTTATAATTTATAATATTCTTAGAAGAGGCAAAATAGTATCACTATGAGACAATAAAATTTATATTTTGATATAAGACAATAAAATTTATATTTTGATATATTGACATAGGAGAATTACCCTCAAGTCCCAAGTAAGAGAATTAAATATAAAACGGTCCTAAACATTAGCATTAAATACAAAATTGTTCTAAAGATTTACAAAATTATCATAAAGTCCTAAAAATAGCTGATGAGGTTCTAAATGACAAACAACCTCAGCATCCTTCATTTACAACCTCAACAGTTATTCCTGGGATCTTATGGTAATCTTGTAAATGTTTGAGACTATTTTATATTTAATGCTAATGTTTAGGATCGTTTTGTATTTAATTTTCTTATTTGAGATCTAAGGATGATTCTCCCTATTGACATTGTTGCATGACTCTTGGTCAATAAGCTTTCAGCAGGGAAAGAGACTATTTTTGACGGCAGAGAGAAGAAAATGTATAAATTATTAAAATAAATAAACAAATAAAATTGGTTTTGCAACTTTTTAAAGCGTGAAGGAAGGATGATGGAAGTTTCCACAAATAAGGCAATGACACACTGCCATGAGGGCCTCACTGGCGTCCCGATGTGCACCGACTTCCTGAGGATCCAGATTTACCATTTTGCCCCCGACACATAATGACGGCTTAACAGTTAACTAATAAATAACGGCTAAACAGTTAACCAACAAACAGCCCTCTCTTCTGTCCATAGCCTTTAGAGTGAACATCATTTATGAAATTGAAAAACATATATTTCATCTCTAAATTTATACAAAATTTTAGTCTTTTTAATTTATAAATTATCGTTTAAATGCTCTTACCTTGATGATGTTAGTCTAAAATGATGATGTTATGTCAATAATTATTAATTCTTAAGAAATTAAACTTATTATGTCAATTTATTTTATAATTTGTAAACATTTAAAATTTTAATCTCAGAATTTTTTTTGTAAATAAAACTAATATTGTTGATATTGAAAGGCTAAATCTGCACTTCATGAAATTAAGAAACCAAAATGGAATAAAGTGTAAAGTAAAAGCCCTAAAAAGCAATTTTGTCTTTGTAAAAGACTTTTTTTTTTAAAAAAAACTTGTTTAGAGTTAAATCTCTCTTTTCAAAATGTTTATTGCAGTAGGTGCTCTATATTAAAGACATATTTTCTTAAAGTAAAAGCCATAAATAAAAGCATTTTTGTTTTATAAAGGACTTCTTTTGTTTTTTTCTAAAAAAACTTGTTTAGAGGAAAATCTCTCTTTTCAAAATTTTTATTGCAGTCGGTGCTCCATATTAAAGACATATTTTTATTGTTAAACTAGTAGACACATTTTCTTCCTATAGTATACATCGTTTAAAAATACTATCCTTGACGTAAATTGTATAATATCTTACATATGTTATTTTATATATTAATATCGATATATTAATTTTCATTAATATATAAAAATTTTATAATTCATTAAAAAATAAAACCGTATAAATTTTAGAGATATAATTTAATGGTAGTGGAAAACCCAATATTTCTCATATTGTTTTCAAAGCACTTAATAATATAATAATAGATATAAATTTAATTATTTCCTCCTTGCAATTAAGGTAGCAACGATAGATTCGTTTCTATGGTGGGAGCAGATTCGTTTAGGAGCCTATTTCAAAACCTAGATTTTATGGTAAAATATAGGTTTATCTTAAAAATTAAAATTTACGTTTTATTTAAGTACTTACATTTTTGTAAAATCTAAATTTTGTAACAAAATTTAAGTTTTGAAAAAACTATTTTTTATGAATTGCATTCTCTCTCATAATAAATTTTTCTTTGATCTTTCATACTTACTTTTTACCTAGAAATATGTAAAAGTTATTCACATAATAACTTTCTAGACACAATCCCATTTCCAAAACATATATTTTACCTCGAACTTCATAAAAATTATTCTCAACCGGACTGTTAAAGAATCTCTCTATATGTTCTAATGATTAGTAATTACTAGCTATTCTGCCGGCATGAAAACAAGTTATGTATATTAAACTCATCTACTACATTAATTTCAAATTCTCATTTTATGTCAATTATTTCGGAAAAATATTTTTTTAAAAAATCTCTAGTTAATCTTAATTATATTTTATCTCTAATTATTTTATTAGAATTCCGGAAATGTAAATAAATTATTAAAATTTTCTGTAAATGAAATGAATTTTTAAATTTATGTCTGTTCAAAAACATGAGTTTAAAGTGCATCTTTAATCTACTTTCAAAAAATTGAAAACAAGGATAAACTTAAAAAAAATTAATTACTACTTCCTTTCTTTTCAAAGTGATGAATTTATAAGATAATTTACCTTTGGTTTGATATGTAAATTTGTATCGAAAATTTTCTTTCAAAAGTCATATTGCTCTAGAAACTTTTCTAAGAGTAATGCTAACTGAAAATTTTGAAAAAGAGCAATATTGTCCTATTGTTAAAAAATTAACAATGATCATTAAAAAATTAGTGTTACTTGTTCACATTTTAATGGTAAGAGGTAATATTGATTCATTTTCAAAATTCAATGGCAATATTACTTTAAAAAAATTATGGAGCATAGTTAACTCTTACGAAAACCTTTCCAAATAAATTTCCACCTTGACCTTTATGTTTTTAAAACTTGAAATAACATATAATACCAAAGGGAGCATGTTATTTGTTTTTAAAAAATAAAAGCATTTTTATTTTGTTTAACCATACTACTTTTTATAGAGGGTTCAAACTCACAAACTAACACATAAGAAAACTCCAAGAAAATTGCTTTCGATAGAATCACTGGCGGACTTACATTAGGTCTAGTGGGTGCAGCTGCAACCCCCGACTTCCAGAAAATTAGATATATATTAATACTACATGATTTATTTTGCACACACTAATTTACTAATTTTGAACCCACTAAATTTTTTCTCAAATTATTCTCAAAAGATATTAAGAATAAGTCCCACTCATCTTCTCAAAATATAATTTGCAACCCTAAACTAACGTCCAAAATCCGCCATTGGATAGAATACTTTATTGTTATTTCACTATAATACTTTCGACAAACACCTTTACTTAGTTGTCAACCTTTTGTTGTCAAACAAAATTTAGATAAGTCGGCTTACAACAACTCATTGGTGTTAGAATATGCTTTCAAAATTAAAGAACTTTATAAATTATTTACCAACCACCCATTAACAAGGTAACACACATATCTCGGATGGCTTATGAGCTTTTTTTTTAATTGTTAAATGCTTAGCCTTTTAGTGAGTAACATCTGTACTGACCTCTCAAATTAATAGTCACAATCAATGAAATAAGATAAGAAAAGCTTTACAAAGCATATGAGTCAAGGATAATCGAGAGGCTGTCATTATTTGTATTACTATCATAATTGGAGAATCATTCTAGGTGGGCCCCACAACCGATGATACCCAAATTGCCACCCTCTATTCAGAGGAATCTTAACCATAATTTTTATAATGATTTTTTAACACAGTAAAAAAAATAAAATCTATTCCATTTTAATTAATTACTCATTATTATAATTTAATTTAATTAACGATGTTGATAATTATAGCGTATTCATGATACATATAAAGAAGGAAATCAAAGTTTTGGTGCTAGCAGAAAACGTTTGACTGTTTAAGTATAAAGTCTTAAATTCAGATTTTTGTAAATATAGAAAAATGTCTTTAGGAAAACATCTTTTTTTCTGGAAAGTGAATGGTTTGGTTTGGTGGATAATTAATTAGTGATATTAATAAAAAATTAATTGATTTAAAAATGCAATTTATACCAACAAATTTTAGATAGAATATTAATATTAATCTACAAGTCAGCTTCAGAAAAATCTTGTTATGGGAGAGACCGAGTAATAAATAGGTTTTATGGGATAAATAGACCAAAATATAGAGTGATCAGGAAAACTTTCCTATATTTATTTGGAAAATTATTAATCATTAATCAGCAATCATGATGGAAATATCTAAATGATATGCTTCAAGTTGAAGATTTGATTTGAATTTATGAATGTCAACAGCAGAAAAAGGGTAATATTAGGAAGGTCAAATACCTTTCTACAATAATGGGAGGAAAAATAAATAAATTATATAAATATTAAATCCATATATTCATCTATTACAGGGCAAATATTAAATGTTAATATAAAGAAAGACACAATTTTCGCCAACCTTCATCGTCGGCACTGAGATTTGGAGAGGATACAGGTGTCATTATAATAAAGCTCAAACCCATTTCTGCCATTCCAATAAAACTCATTGCTCTTCACAGTTCACAGGCACCCCACCTTCTTCACTCACTGAACAAATCCACAAAACAACAGAATAGAGGAAGAAGCTCTGTGCTGTGCCACTGTTGCTAGTGCTTCTGTCTCTCTAATGGGGACTCGAATCCCTTCGCATAAGCTTAGCGGTGGGCTTTATGTTTCGGGTCCACCGGAGCAGCTCAAGGAGCGACAGCCCACAATGGCGTCACGCGCCGTCCCTTATACCGGCGGCGACATCAAGAAATCCGGTGAGCTCGGGAAAATGTTCGATATTCCAGTTGCTGATCCATCTTTGAATGCTTCTTGTTCGTCTAAATCATTGCATGGGAGTGCAGCAGCACGCTCAGGAAACGATTCGGGTGGTGCCACGGGGAGGCGCCGTGGGTCGGGTCCGATGCAGAAGAGGCAATTGTCCGGGCCGTTGTCTCTACAGCCTACGGGACTTATAACGTCGGGCCCAATAGGATCCGGCCCGATTGGACCGTCGGGCGGTGGTGGGAGGAGGTCGGGTCCGCTCGAGCAAGCTGGTTCAATCGGGAAGACGATATATGGCTCAGCTGTTACGAGTTTGAAAGACGACGAAGTGAAGGTTGGGTTTAGAGCGTCGAAGGCGGTGGTATGGGTTCTGTTAGTAACTGTAGCAATGAGCGTGCTAGTTGGGGTGTTTCTGATGGTCGCAATGAAGAAAGCGGTGGTTCTGGTGGCTATAGTGGCAATTATTGTGCCTATAGTGCTTTTCATTATTTGGAACTTTGCCTGGAAAAGAAGAGGGCTATTAGGGTTTGTGAAGAGTTACCCTGATGCTGAGCTCCGAGGCGCCATTGACGGACAGTACGTCAAGGTTACCGGGGTAATAATATCTCCTTCCCATTATACCATATGGAACACCGTAAACTTCCAAAAATTATTAAACTATTATACTTCCATTTTATTTTCCATTATAATCTTAAGAATTTAGTTCTATCTGAGGGGATAATATTTTTCCTTCGATCAGTGACTCGTTAATGCGAGAGAATGATATTCGTGATTAGTTATGCATTTGAAGTTATGGATTTGTTTCTGCTGCCTGATTACTTATTTCGTCGAGTCTGCAATGATTAATGCTGATGGTTGTCCTTTTAATGAATATTTCTTTTTGGATTAAAAAAATATTTGTTAGGTATGGGTTTGATTGTACATAATGAATTGAGTACTTAGCGATTGTGACTTCCTCTTTTGTGATTCTTGTATTGAAGCATAACTGTCTCGCTAATATAGCTTCTAATAATGGTAATTTTTCTAATCATGGAATCAGTGATTATGCGTTAAGGCATTTAAAAAAGGTCAAGAATGGTATGGCTAAGTAAGCTGATTGCTTAGATAGAATATTTTATTTTCCGAAAAAAAGAACAATGAAATTTTTGGCCACCATGATAATCTGAAATTGAATCCTTGTCTTTCCTTGCTGCCGGATTCATAATGCATTGTCATGTTTCGTGAGACCTATTTTCACAAGTGAAAGCCACACAATTTGCTCATCAGAGCACCTGGTTTCCTGCTTCACTGTCCCTTTCATTTGTCACGTTGCTCAATGCAAGTTTTGGCCATACTTTAATGTCCAATTTAAGTGAATGCCTTTATCAGGCTTCACAGAAAAATATGTCCTGGTCATCGGGGATATATTAGTTTTTTATTTACTTTTCAATTTGATATTACTACTGAGCAGGCAGGCAAGTGCTATGTTAAAGGCATGGACTCTGAATGAAAAATGCAACTTCTTCTGGTTCATCCTCACTACATTCTTTAATAAACAACAATATACAAATAATTTAGAAAAACATAATGTGAGAGGATATGCACCGAAAGTTGCTTTGGATATTCACAATCCGTGCAGGGCATAGTTGAGACATGTAATATTTATTACACTGATATTTTGGTAACATTTGTTATATTGATTTTGTTATCACTTAACAATAATGGTCTCCTTCTGCTACATTTTTTAAGGGTTGCAAGAGTCATTTGTTATGTAAAATTAATTTTTTTTTAAATTCCTATTGCATTTCTTCTTTTATCTTATTTCATCGTTCATGCCAAACAAATAGACTTTGTTCCTTTCTTTATGTTAACTCTAACGTAATCAACAATGCCATTTTGTGCGAAGTTGATCTTTTGACACAGATATATGCCTTGTCTTTTAGTTTGCTAATTTTTCAGAAAGACATTTGAGTTGCGTTTACAATTTTTCTATGGCAGAGCTGTCTTCATTGATATAATGTGGTGATAATTCCAGTGAATAAATCAGACTGATGTTGTATCATATATCTTCCCATAGATTGTAACCTGTGGCAGTATTCCTTTGGAATCTTCATACCAGAGAGTACCTAGATGTGTATATGTTTCCACAGAACTATATGAATATAAAGGATTGGGTGGTAAATCAGCAAATGCTAATCATCAATGCTTCTCCTGGGGCTCTAGATATTCTGAGGTTAGTTGTTTGAACTAATGTATCAGGTATTTATCTCATTGATAATCCCACGAGCAGACCCTTTACTATATTAATTCTATCAAATCCGTATGGTGTGTGGAATGCACTAGAGGGAAAGAATGAAATAGGAAAATGATTGCATGAAAGATAAATATCCTTAAAAAGAAAAGGTACGGTTACTAAAAATTGATATTACACGTCTATGGTGCAGTGGAAATGTTGTATCTTTTCATTGCTTTAACCAGTTACACCCTGAGTGTGCATTAAGATTTGGAAGATTAGCCAAGAAAAAAAAAGAGCTGATGAGGATATGAGACTAAAGAGCTTAACAAAATTAAAGGTGCAATAATGAGATGATGAAAGAATAACAAGTTTGTTAGAATCATAAAGTTACTTAGCTCAATAAAATTAAGTAGATTTAGAATTCAGGGCTTTGTTTGATTCCCCTTGATTATTAGATAGACTAAAATGTAGTTGCTAGATAACCTACATGTTGATTTTCATGATTTTGTTTATGCCATTGCCCCATCTTGTTAAAAAGCTAACAGTCGAACTTGATAATGGTTTATCGCTTCGACAATTTCACTGTAGTTCTTACTAATCCAGGGACAAACCTTTTTTTCTTCACCAAAAATAAAAAATCCAATCTTTCCCGGCAACGCAATGGATCAAATATATCGTAAGTTGAAGTCCAGATGGTGTCCTCTGTGAAGTGACCTCGTTCAGTCTACTTGTTAATGCCAAATTATGGGAAGTGACCTAGTATATTGATTTACAATGGTTAATCATTTAACTATTATGTCAGTATTAGCGGTTGAATTATCTTCTGGGATGGTCTGTAAGATATGAAATAATCAACACGAGGAACCATAAGAAAGATACAATTATCACAATGAGGATTGCAGCATTTTCTATAACTTGAAGTGTCCATGCCTTCATAAGATACTGAGCTTCCGTTACAATTCATCTCTGCTATGATTATTGATTCATTGTACTTTTCAGTTAGTGAATCAATAGACAGATCTTGTCAACTTAAGTAACATGTCTGAATTGCTTTTTCCTCTCTAATTGCTTCGTGATGATGGTTTACGGTCTCTTTATTATTTCCCCATGTTTTTGCATTGTTTTCATCTTTCTTTAATGTCAATAATTTTCTGTTTACTGTGGGCAGAAATATGTAGCAGACTTCTATATATCAGACTTCCAGTCTGGGCTACGAGCGTTAGTGAAAGCAGGCAATGGTGTTAAGGTTGCCCCTATTGTGAAACCAGCTACTGTAGTTGATGTAAACAAGGAAAACAGAGAATTATCTCAAAATTTCTTAGGCTGGCTGGCAGACCGTAAACTCTCTAGTGATGACCGTATTATGCGCCTCAAGGAAGGGTATAGACTGCAATATTTTGACGTGTAATTTCCATTCATGTTGCATTTCTTCTTTCAATTTCCTGGTGCATTATTTTGATGACATCATTGTGTCAAGTGCAATTAATTGCCCGTGAATATAATCTTCGGAAGTAAAATTAGAGGAATCATTCTTTCTCACACCCATGCTGAATCAAGTCAGATGGTTCTATTTATCAATCTTTTTAACCTCGGTTCTGTAGGAGCAAGTCAGAAAGATTGAAAAAAATTGGTCAATCACAACCAATGATGGATTCCTCCAAAAGGCCCCCCCAAGCCCTGGACCCCAAAAACCAGTAGCTCATGCACACGCTTATTTGAATGCTTTCCTTTTATGCTTTTTTGGAGGGAGAGTGATGGAAGAAAATGTGGTTAAGCATATGTCTCATTATTACACGCACTTGATGGCTTTTTTATTCTGCTTCCTTCAGTGTGCTATGTACCATTTATGCTTCATAGGATTTTTGCTGTACATAACAAGAAAATTCTGGGAATGCTAGGTACATCAAAGAAGGGAGCACTGTAAGCGTGATGGGCGTGGTACGGCGGCATGATAATATGCTCATGATTGTACCCTCTACTAGACCTGTATCAATTGATTGTCAATGGAAGCGATGCCTTCTTCCAATGTATGTAGAAGGCCTTATTTTGTTATGTGAGGATAATCAGGATGCTGATGTGATTCCAGTGTAGAAAACCTCTTCCAAATCTTTGCACGGAAAATGAGGGTCAAGAATCTGGAGGTTTATCGGATTAGAAGATGCAAAGCGGAATATGGTGATAATGGGGATATGATCATGTTCATAATTAATATGATGTCCACGTATTTACGGAGATCCATCGTTGCTGATTATGAAGGAAGTTTGAAAATGTCCTATGGCCACTCAGTTTCGTCTTTCCCATGATTTTATTATGTACATAGGAGAAATATAATATTCTTTTGTTTCAGTTGATGCCAGCAGTTAAGGCGCCGTTTAATATTAAAATTGTACCATGAACGCTGATATGGTTGCGAATATACTGAGTAGGATGCAATTGAATGAGCTGTTAAACAATTGTAAGATCTCAATGCTGGTAGAATGCCACCATGATAAATGGGAAATCTTGGATAAGGATTTTTATTGCCTCCAATTTGCATTCATTTTCTGATCTTGTTTGCCTGCTTATTGTTCTCAAATTTGAATCTTGAATTGCTTCTTATTATTAGACCTTCTGCTTTATTAAATTATAGGATTGAGGATATAAACTGTTTTCTCCGGCTGAAAATATATTCATGTAGACTGTGATATTGCCTTCAGATGTAAAATCTTTGTTTTCTTTCCTTTCCTTTTTTAATAGACTTTAGTCACCTTTTCTAGTCAGTTTTATGAAAAAATGAGACATTTTCACACTATTTATTTATTGGTTAAAGTATACTTTTAATCCTTTAGGTTTGTATTAAATTTCATTATAGTCCTTTAAGTTTAAAAAATGCACTTTCAATCCCTCAAACTTAACGTCGTTAGTCTCTCTTAACGGAAATTGCTGACTAATCAAACTTAATGCTGTTATTTTAAATCTTTTTTATTTTACACAATTTAAAATATCAAATTTATTACATTATTAAATTAAAATCAAAATATGAGTATGCTTTTTCAACGTTTTATTGTACATTCATCAATTAAATTTGATAAGTCAGTATTTTCTGTTAAGTTTTAAGTTTGAAAACTGAAAGTGTACTTTTTAAATTTAAAGGACTAAACTGAAACCTGATACAAGCATAAAGAACTAAAAGTATACTTTACCTTTATTTATTTAACTCAGTCTCAACCAGCAAAATCCCGTGAAAATTTCAAATTGTTGCATGTGAAATTTACCACTTGTCTTATGTTTATCTGTGATTGTAATCATTAGTAATTTTAATTATATTACCTTTTTCTAGCATTAAGATATGACACCAAACTCTATTCTACCGGGTGAGATCGGCTATATAATCATTGAATCTTGATTGGTGCATAAGATTGACTCTAAAACCTGGACCAAAATGTGAAATTACGCACAAGGCCGTGCCCTGAAGTTGTAAAGCTTGTTGCTCTTTGCTCTCTCTGATCACGAAGAGAATTGAGTATAAAACATGCGGAAGTATTTGCAGGCAGGTGGATTAGTGAAGCATTGTTCTGTCGTCTAAAGTCTATTGCCTGTAGTTTTTATTTACCAGAACCAGGACTGCCATAAAATATAAACTGTACGAATTTCTTTAGGTGATTTTTCGGGTTTCCATTTGGTTTTTATTAGGGGTCGAAATGATATTAAATTTTACATATTATATATCACTAGACTTCTATTAAAATGTTTTATAATTTTTTTTATCACTTTCTATCACATGCAGTTCTGAAGTGAAATTTTAGTAGTTTAAAAATACATTATGGTTAAACAAACAGGCTTGGTCTAATCCTTTACAAGCACGGCGTAATTTATTTATTTCCTTCTTTCTTTCTTTTTATTTTCTTCCTAAGGGACAATTACAGACATAACCACCCATTGCAAGCCTCTCAAGAGGAGAACTTACACACATCACATACCCACCTGGCGTTAGAACCAGTAAAAGGGGAGGTACTTGGTGCCATTGTGACATTAGGCCACTAGGCTACAACCATGGTCTTATTAATATTGAGGTTTAGGTTGCTTGGATAATGAAGTCCGCACTACAAACTAAGAGCGTCTATACCATTCCATGCACCACCTAAAAGGTGCTTCTTTATAGTTATTATTCCAACTGAATGATCATAACTGAAAGCTACTAAAAATATCTATTTTTATTTGTTTTTTGTAGCCATGATTCAATAAAAAGAAAAAAGGCATGAGACCAGGCTTGTACTAACCCAACCACGAAGCACATCATGACAACAAGTTGAAGCTAAAGCCTGGACGGAGCTCCTCCAGCAACCACCAGAGTTTCTCCTGTTATATAAGATGCATCATCAGACGCCAAAAAGGCGGTGGCAGCTGCCATGTCTTCGGTTGTACCAAGCCTTTTCAACAATGTCTTCTCTTCGAGTTCATTCCTCTGCAGTGCCAAACAGTCCCATCATATGATAAATAACAGATAAGGAGACTTGGAACAAGAGGATGAAACTATTTAGGGCTGGTTTGGTACATAGAATGGAAAGAAATAGAAAAAGTGAATGCAACGGAAAAAACTTTTTTTTTTTAGATTTGATATATCTTTTAAGGCTTCAGATGACAAAAAATAATAAAAAGAGATAGGGATAGATATTACACATAAATTCTTGTGCAATTTCTACTACGTTGTACCCTTTATTTCGGTGTGTGTTCTTTTGTTTTGTTCTTTTTTTTTGGGGGGGGGGTTCAAATTACTCACAATGACTTCATTATTGGTAAGGAAGGAAGCAAAATGGGTTGGCACAAAACCAGGTGCAACACAATTAACACGAGTGTTTGGGGCCATCTCAGCTGCCAGAGCCTAAGCAATGAATTGACAAAAAAAGCATATAAGAATTGGAAAAACTCAGATTATCAAAATATTGTTGAAACAAAGTGCAGACAAAGTACCAACTTTAGTAAGTCCAAAAAGGGCTGTTTTGGTCACTCCATACATAGCCATTGCAGCTGGAGGGTTATAACCAGCGATAGAGGAAATAAGAACAACAGAAGAACCCTTCTGCAAGTAAGGAACTGCATCCTGCAAAAAATACAAAAGCATATACAACACAATAAAATACAAAACACAACATAAATTGGTGGCAAAAGGGAATATGCTTAATCAGATTTTCTATTTCTTTCAAAGTTTGGTTTTGACTCTCTGTCATTGAAATTACCTTCAGAAGAATTATAGAGGCTTTGACATTTATTTCCCACAGCTTCTCAAGGATGGATTCCGGGGTTTGCAATAAGTTATCAACAGAGGGATTTGCAGCAGCATTGGACACAATAACATCTATCTTTCCATATTTCTGCAACAAACCAGAATGCTTAACCACACCTTAGAATGGAACACAAGCATTTATGCAGGGCGATTTGCAGAGATTACAAAATTAGATGCGTTCAAAGAAACATATCTAACTGTCAGTCCAATCAGAAGATAAAGATATTGTGAACAGGAATAGTCAAAGGCATCAAAGAATAAACACGAGGGACAAGATTGTCCTATAATTAGGAACAAATACAATGAAAAAAATCTGATCAGATTAGCTCTTCTGTAAAATGCTGATCAGCGCCTGGGCTGTTTTAACACTTACATGTATACTTATCGTGAATCAACAAAAATATCCACTTAGAGCAGCAGAACTGAAATCATTTCAAGACATTGATTTTGCAAAATCTTTCTGTGAATGGTATTTGTAGTCATCAGTTAGCCATTGAAGGAATAACTACCTGTAGGGTATTGTCTATCAAATTCTTCCTCTGTTGTGCATTTGAGACATGGCAAGCAAGAGCCAATACTTCAATTCCTTGATCCCTGAGCTTCTCAGCAGCTTCATCTACATTTTTCTGAGGTCATTAAACCAAAGATAAAATCATTTCAGCAATAAGAACATCACTGTAGAAGCATTCAGGATATCTTTTATGATCACATGAAGTGTAAAAACAACAAAATAGATTGGCTTTTCTGTCTAAGCAAAGATAAATCGACAATCAAGAAAGCCTCAGCCTTACAGTAGATATACTATTTGGATCAAATTCAGGAAACCTTTTAAAACGGTTATTATCAAGTTCTGCAATAGGAAATGAATTGTGGAGATTTTTACAGGTGCCCTTGGCGGATTCCAGTCTAGTCATACCTGATACACTGGGTATTCATTAAGTACTACTTCCCAAAGTGAGGCAAACAAAAAATGATCTAAAATCATTTTAGTTTTGCAGGTGAAATCCAAAGCAAATATTACTATTCTATAAATAAAACCCACAAGCGAGAAATCCGTTTTCCTCTTCTTCCTCCATCATATAACATCCATTAACATATCAACGCCCATATTTAAAACAGAACACAATATTTATAGCAAGCTGGAATGTTCACATGTTGTAAAATAATACGACTTATTTTCTGTGAAGTCACGAAGATCAATCAGGAACCCTATTCAGACAAAGAATGCAAACAAATTAATGAAATTTAGGAAGCAGAACATGATTGAAATCTCCACGATTTTGAAGATTTCACACTCTTTAAAAAGAAAGAAAGCGATGAACCTGTTTGCGAGAAGAGATGACAACAGACGCACCCTCGAGGCCAAGCCTTTGGGCTATAGCGAAACCGATGCCTTGAGTAGAAGCAGTAACAATAGCAACCTTACCTTGAAATCTCTTCCCGATCTTCGACTTGTCCATTTCTATTTCTTCTATGAATCAAACCGGCTTGAGGGAGTGGAATGCCGGTTTGCGGATTTAGCGATACTAACTTTTGTATTCCGATAAGACACGTCTTGTGCCTGGTTGACCAAATTGAGTTTCTATTACACTGCAATTTTTGGTGCCAATTTTTGATATTATCCAAGTCTCACAAAGCTCCTCAGTATATTCGATTTATTAATTATTATGCACAGGTGATTTTTTTTACAGATGAAAAGATTTCGATTATCATTTTTATATATCTTATATCCTATTAATTTTATTATTATTTTTTCTACATAATCCATTAAAATATATTTATCTGACCTATAATAAAAGAATAATTGATATATTTTCATTTTAAAAATTACAGATGATATGACACTCCATGAGCATATATGTTTCTCCTATTTATATATGTTGGTCGAGTCCAAAAATATAAGAGATTGTTGACCCATCCCCATGAGTTATCGAATCTCATTAAAGTCATTTAACATATCTTAAATTAATAAAAATTTACATCTTTTACCCTTATTAAAGAATACGATTTTTGGATATACATTTATTATTTGTCACATTTATCTTCCCAACAAGGGGTAAAAGTGGAAAACAATCATTAATTACTTTATCAACCTTTTATATTTTGGATCAAAAGTTCAAATTTAATGATAATTAAGACGTATAGAAATATAATGACAAATTTTAGTAAACAAGTGATAACATGTTTATATTTATTACTCTTGGCCCTTACAGTAATTCTTCCATTGCAATTTGAATTTCAGAAATTCACTCTGTATTAAGACATGAGGAAGGCAGAGTAACTTTGAGAAGTTCAGTTCGAAAACACTTTGTTATTAACTCAAAAGGGAGAAAGACAAGTTAATTTTAAAAGGGAAAGTTAATAATCAACATAAGTAAATCATTTTGACAATTATGTTGAATGATTAAGATTCAAAATAATGATTGTTATTTATGTTAAATGATTGTAAATTTTAACAATTATTTTAAATGATTAATCTTTTCAAAAGAAAGTGGTGATGCCTAAATTGTTCTTACTATTAAATTTTGTGATATTGAAGTAATAAATATTTGTACTATAACCTATGAATTTGTATTTATTTTTCAGTTCTAAATATTGGTCTTTGAACTTGTAAATTTACAATCTTCATAAAAAAAAACAAGTTTATATAAAAAAACTACAATCTAACTGATTCATTGAAGTATCCACATAAAACTATGTACACTTCAATTACATTACACAACATATTTAGTATGGAGTAGGAAGAGAACCTAAAGAGAAAAGGGAGGAAGTTACATTCCAAATGGAATTCTCATGGTATGTTGGTCATGTTCACATATGTATCCTCCATGCTTATTTATAGTGTTTCACATTACTTCTTTTTCAACCAACAAACCATTATATGAGAGAGTATTGTATGTGTTCAACAATACACCTTGAAGAATATTACAGATATTGACCCAAAACTCTTGTTATCATTTATATTTTAACCTACAATGATTTTGAGTTTAAGTCAAATCTAATAAGGATGTGTCATCCCATTTTCTAAAAATAAATGTACGTGTTTGACAATAACTTTTTGGAGTCAAAATTTAAAAGTCTGTTAAATTACATACTCTAACGTTTGGTAATTCCTTCTTTCAAAATATATTCTGAGAAAAATACTCCTTTTTAGGAGAATAAATGTAGTCTGAATCCAACATCTATTTTATCCAAACATAAATGTATACTAGACAAAATTTATTCTACCAAAATACATTCTCCTGACAATTTTTTAAATGGGCATTGTATTGGTAAGCTCATAGAGTGTGAATTGAGTTGGCTTGTTGTGGCCCTGGGGGGCAGGCAAACTTTAAATAAGTTAAAAAAAATCGAGTACAATACTCTAACCATCCTTTTGTTTTGCCTTAACTACATAGACTTCCCTTTTATTCTGAAAATCTATATAAACCCCTTAAAATCAAAACAGACGTTGAATGTACCCCCTCCAATTTAACTTTTACCCAAATTAGTCAACCTCATTTTTTTGTACAAGCCGATGGCCCTCCAACCCCCGGTATCCAGCGTCTTTTCCTGAGTCCCTGGCCTTCTTTCAACTGGATCAAGTAACACGGGGCAACTGATTAATTCGGAGTGAAGAATACTTGGATGCACCCCTTTAAGGTGCTTTGCACCAAGGATGGGTATTCTCTTCTTTCGAGCGCGGCTTTAAGAATCGAACTCTCGATCACCTGAGGAAGTGACAGTCGCCTTGACCGCTACACCCTAATGCTCGGTGGTCAAATTAGCAACCTCTAAATCACAGTATTGAGCCATTATTTTGATCAAAATGCCCCTTCTTAACATAAATATTACTTAATAATTCCTTAATTACATATTTTTATGTGAATTTTAAAAAAATAATTTTAACATATACTTTCACATTTTTTGTCAAACTGTTAATTAATTATCTTACATTATGAGTTCATTAATTTTATAATTTTAATTTCTTATTTTTGAATAAATTTAAATGTTTAATATCGTTGACTTATTAAAACTCATTTATGATGGCTAAAATATTTTGCAATCATGTATAAATTCAATTAAATTATATAATTATAAAATAAAATAATTTTGAGATCCTTTTATTAATATATTATAATACAAATATGTAAATATGTATCATTAAACATATGTTTGTTAAAAAATTATTCATATTTTTATGCAGTTTTTCATATTTTTCACATAGAAATAACTTAATTTTTTAATTTAGTAAAAACATTAAGCATATCAATAAGGAATATTAATGTTGAAAGATAAATTAGAGATTTAGTCTAACGAGGGTAAATTAGTAAACAAGATGTATTCTGATATGGTTTTTAAATAAAAATGTATTTTAGGAATCCTTTTAGAATATTCTTCAACTGTGTTAATAGTTTGCACTGCAATATATGTTTTAAAATATAGGGAAGGTATATCTGATTAAAGCAAAATAGAAATGTGGTTAGAGTCTCAGAGTTTTAATAAAAAATTTCAATGAGCTCTTTAATTACATTTAAATAAATATTGTTACCTTGGGATTTTGACTTTAAGAAAGTTATGCCCGAATTTGATTCAAGTCTTTTATTGATGTGTGTGTGTGTGTTTGTTGTTTAAAAGGAAAAATTCTGTTATCACATGAAGCCTCAATTTTCTTTCTTGTTTTTTTTTTGCAATTTTCTACAAGTTGTGAAGATGATGAAATATGACTAAGATTTGACTCTTACACACACAGCGGATAGATTACTCAAAGATAGTCTTCCTCAGTCTTTTCTCCGACGTCTAAAAAATGGATTCGTTAATGAATTGGTCAAGCGAGTGATTCAAAAATCAACTCAAAAGGTTAAAATAATATAATTTAATTAAAATGTGTAAAAATGTTCATATTCTATTATGAAAAACCATTGAGTGTTATTCAGCCCAATCAAAGGGAGTGTTTGGATCTAGAAATAATTTTACTTTCTTTTCCATACAAAATTACTCTAATATATTTCCTTGATTTTTTTCAATCTAGTTTGGCGGCCATTTTCAGATTCTTCCCTCTTTCTTTTTATCTTTCCGCTTTATTTACCTATGTCTTACCTTGGTTTATGCTTTTCCACGTTCATTATTGTTTGGCTGAGTGTCAGATCATCATCATCACATTACATCCTTTCAACTTTTCTTCTTCTTATTTTCAAACTTCCCCTCTATCTCTCGAGCCTTTCTTCATTTTTTTGAATTTCCCCAGTCTCATGACATATTTATTAAAATATAATTATTATACATATTAATTAGAGAATTAATAAAATATTCTTAATGTAGCTGTATTCTTTTAAGCCTAAACCCATATAGAATAAGCACCAGTAAACTTTATATAAGTTGGTGTTCTTTCATAGTGAGAGTAACAAGTTATGCTTGACAGCTAATTGAACTTTATTTGTATTAATTTTCTACTTGGATTTCCAGAGTCTTAGAGTCAATTTTAGCCCATACATGATATTTTTGTGCCTAAATTGATATTAGGAGTTGTTGATTTGGATTAATGCAATTTTGGATTCATATGCCATGAATAATGATGTTATTGTGCCTAAATTCCATCATAAGCAAATGATATTGCCAAAATTTTGCTATTTCATTTCAGGAATTTTGTGCAAAAGGCAAGGAAAGCAGCTCTGGATAATTTTGCCGCTGCGTAATAACAGTTCGCCATGGCCAAAGGTTAATCGAGCAGGCAATGAACTTTTGGGGGAGGTTTGCCGCGGCGAATATCACGTATCAGCACCAGATTTTTACTCTAGATGGAAATTCTAGAGATCCGACCCAGAACAGTTTTAACACACCATTTAGGGTATTTTCGAAAAGAAGGAGCTAGAGGCTGAGGAAGGGAGGCAGAAACACACACCCACACATTTTCTCTCATCTCTACACTCTCCAAACCCTACCTTCACCCATTTTCCTCACCATCCATCCATTCATCATGCTTCACTCATCCATTCAGAGTTTGTTTCCATCATCTATGAGTAGCTGAGCATCCCATTCCTCTTGAAGATGAAGTGAGCCGGAGTTTGAAGTGCCAAAAGGGGAGTATTTACTTTCAATCTGTATTTACATTATAGATTACTTAGATTCCGAGTTGGACTTTGTAATTTGTATGTAAATGTTTGGTCTCGGTTGAGCCAAACTTGGATTATTGTGTATTGAGTTGTTTTGTGATTGACAAAGTAGAACGGAGTTTATTTTGCTTATTCAATGAAATCTTGTTGGTCTCTTCTATCATCCTAGTTGTACTTGGTTTTAGAGTCAACAATGTATGGAGTTGATTTGTCACTTTGCGATTTCTGTACACACACTAAGTGGTCTTAAGGGATTTCATGGGATGGAGTTCATTTCATGTTGTTTCGGACCCACCAAGTCGTATGGGGATTTAGATGGAGTTCATCGTATGACACTCTGGACCTAGCGAGTTGTCGGGGTTTTTGATTTCGAAAACTTAGTGCGAAAGAAGAAACTTTCACTAATAATTTGTGAACTATGATGGTGTAATTCATTTTCAAGAGGAACACACCATCACACTCCCTTTTCAAATCCAAATCTGACTTTACTTTTCTTTGCCACATGAAAATACCAAAAACAAGTTTTATTTTGTAATTACTTTAGGTATATAATATAACTTGATTTGAAAAACCGATTGCATTTGTATAACAAGCATAATCACAAGCTAAGGACTATTGGTACACCATACTAGCTTCCGGAGAGAACGACCCTGGGATTGTCGCTATACAATCCTTGGAAATCACAATTAATATTCCTGATCTATTTTCAAGGCTAACCAATGATCTAAGTTTACAATTTGTGACTTAGTCGGATCAAGAATTTGGCGCTGTTGTCGAGGAAGCTAAGTGCCATTAGTTGTTAGAATGTGTTTTTGTTTGTTAGTTTTGCATCTTTGTTTATAGTATATGATTAGTTTGTTTATATCTTAGCATTGCATAGTAGCATATACACTAGTTTTCATCTGCATCATCTGCACTTTCGCGGTGACAAAAATAAACTTTTGTTGCAGCCAATTCTGTTTTTATGTGAGAAATAGCTGTTTGTACACTTTCGCCGAGACCAAATTTTATTTTTGCCGCCACCAAATTTAATTTTGGCCGCGGCCAACTTTTGCTGAATGAACCATTTCTTTACATTCCATTTTTTTCTCTTTTACAGTGCATGCATACATATCATATTTTCATCTTTCATTTCCCTACTTCTTTATTTTATTTAAATTGAAATTTTTTGATTTATTTTACCACAAATTCTCATTCTTTTGTAGGAAATTATGGAAGATCATTTCTCTCAAAGCCTTGCATCCATACAGCATCGATTAGAGGAACTCCGAACATGGATGCACGATCAAATGAGATGTTCACTTGGTCATGAATGTGATAATCTATTTCCCATCCCACACTATGAACCTCACCACCAACTCTCATTCCAAACATCCCAACCATATTATGAACCTCCTTCTTTATCATATAATCCATATTTTGAATCCATGCGACCGTTACATCAACCACCATATAACCCATTCTCTCCACCATATGAACAATATCAACAACACATGTCACCATCCTACCTACCTATCCCTAACTCTCCATTCACACTATATGACCATGATTTCCAACCTACCTTCCACCAACCTCAACCATTGTATGAAACTTATCCTCCACCCGAACCTATTACCATCCAATCAAGTAGACTAGATATCTTTCCTTCTTCCCAAAACTTGGATGATCTGACCAATGCCTTGAGAAGGAAATATGATACACTCAAGGAGAAGTACCTGGTGTTACTCATGCAAGGGATAGTAAAAAGTTTTGAGGAGATGGAAGATATCGATGAATTCTTTAACGCATACTATGATCATATGCTGTGGATAAAGACTGGAGGCAAAGAGGGAAAACATTGGCTTAAAGAACCACAAGAGAATGAGCATGGAGAGAGTCCTCAAGCTCTTATACCTCCAGGTAATATTGTTCTTGTCTTTGAGGAGAATAATTCAACTCTCATCACTGCTGACCTTGTAGAATCTTCAATTGATTATAGTGAGGACGAGGTGGATGAGGACCTTATTGTTGAGCATGCTCATATGTTTGAAAATACTAATGCTCACTCAAATGCAAGTTGCGATGTTTTAATTGGGGATGTTGCTTGCACTGTCACTACCTCCTTGTATGATGATCATGCTTTTTCTCCTAGTACTAAACATTATAGGGACTTAGAGTTGAAAGTGACTTTACCTTGTTCCTGTGACAATGATGTCATATGCATGCTTTGTATTGATGAAAAGAACGACAAACTTGTGGCATGACATCAAAAGAACTTTGGTAAAGAACATCACACATCTGATAGTACTAGAGATGTTAAAATTGATAAGCATGACCTCGTGAAGGATGATCCTCTAAGTAAGGATTCTAAAATTTTAATTGACAAAATTGTGAATGAAAATGAATCCTTTCATGAAGATGAATCCTCTAGTGACTGCAAAGATGATGTACTAAGCTCCAAAGGTTGTAAATTTTTAACATCCACTTTGCAAGCACAAATGGATTTGGTTGATTGTTTGATTCTTACTGAAGGGAATCTTGTTGACTTGCTTGGTTGTGATTCTTACTTGAAGAGTTTTGTTCATAAAACATGCTCAATTCATTTTATATCTCCCCATATCTGCATTCTTGGATTAGATACTGCTGCTGGTCCAATGTTTATTTTGCATAGTCACACTAAGCAAAGTGGTGGTTGCAAGTCCTATGCTTCAATTACTCTACTCATTAATCAGGAGCAACTTCCTAGAAAGTCCAACGTAGTGGGGGTTGAAGTAAATAAATTCATGTTTCTCATCCGGGATGAGAATTTCTCCTACAAGAGTTTGAGGAGATTTAAGTGGAAGGTTGTCTCTTTCCTCTCTTGTTTTCTTCTTATTGTCATATGATTGGTTGAACTTAATTGATTAATGATGAAAACAAGTGTGGGGGGACTCTCCAGTAGGATTAGATTAGCCGTTTTTCTTCTTCTAGGTGATTTTTAATTCAATAAACTCCCCTCATTTCAGTCTCTAGCTTTCTTTAGGCCAGGTGGAAGATGAAAGAGTTATTTGCTGTTTGATTGTCTAAACCTTGTTGCTTCAACTGTATATATGATATATGAATGTTTTTCCTATGATGTTTTTCGAATTTCGTTGCATGCATGCATGAGTGTTCGATTTTGCTTGCGAATACTGTGTGCCTTGATTTTTAAATCTTTTCTTCCAATCATTGAGGACAATGTTTGATTTAAGTGTGGGGGGAGATTTAGTATTTAGAGTATTCCCAAGAAATATTCTAATTTTTAACATGCAACTGAAATTTTTGAAGGATAATGTTGGGCTATATTTGTCTTAAAACTTGGGAAAATTTCAAGTTTCTTGAAATATTTTTCGAAAAATATATTGAATTTTCAGAGAAACTGAACTGCAATTTTGCTCTATGACCATTTTCACCGCGACCAACTTTGTTGTTAGCCGCGGCGAAACTTTTTTAATAAGGCAGCTCAGGCTCTCGGGTGTATTTCGCCGCGACCATCTTGTGGTTGCACCGCGGTGAAACTCACTTGCACACAGAACCACCTCTTGGGTGTGGTTCGCCGCGACCAACTTTGTGGTTAGCCGCTGCAAAACTTCAGTGCTTTTTTTTAAAAATTTAAAAATATATATATTTAGGTTTTAGATTTTGAAATAAATTTCCTCTCACCTTTACTGCCCCTTTACTCCTGAGCAATGCTTATGAAACTATGATTTTCATAGCCAATGCATTTGGAGGTTGATGCATGAGTCTAAGGACCAAAGTTTTGATTAATCGTGTTTTTCAAGTTATTAGTAAGTGATAAGCGTAGATCAGTTTTTAAATTGATTCTTTGCGTTTTTTGTTCTTGTAACTGTTTAATTGAGACATTAGCCTTGTCGTGAAGATAATTGGGCCTAATTTCATTTGATTAGAGTGGGTCTGTTTGATTCGTAGTCTCTCTAGAACTTGTCTTGATTCTTAATCAGAGCTTTATGATCCAATATTTTGTGAAAAGGATATAGGCCTTCATTTCAAAACCTTTCATTTAGCCCAAACACAAACCCTTCATTATTTCATCCTTTGCTACCCTTTTGAGCCATTCACTATTGAAAACCAGCATTTGGAAAACCATCCTTATATATGCAAGCATATGTTGATTGAATTGGGGATTTGAATTGTCTTCAATATTTATATATAAAAAGAAAAAAAGAAGAAAAAAAAGAAAAAAAAAAGAGAAAAGAAATGTAGTATTTGAAAATTAATTTCTCTAAAAGTCTTGCAAATTATACTCCTTCGGTGCTGTGTAATCAAGAATTCCATTCCATTTCATTATTCCATTTTATTATCTTTAGACCCCATCATCAACCTTAAACCTTAAAGCCCTCTTGATTCACATTGTATTGATCTTGTGGTAGAGAGGTAGAATAATTACAAGCCTATGGTAGAGATTCGAATAAGCAGACCATGAGTGAAAATTGTCCTTGCATGGTGAGATGAGAGAGACACTTTTACCTTTTGAGAGGAGGTTTCTTTTATTCGGTCACTTGAATTAAATTCTCTTAGAATCTGATTTATCACTGTCTCTGCCATTATTATTACTAATTCCTTGACGAATGTTTTTACCGAGTTCTATAGTCCTGGATTCATGAGTATATTTTCTGAATGTATTGATCATTTTTGAGTTTTTGAAAAGCATTGTCCAGGAGTACAAAGGCTTAAGTGTGGGGGAATTTGATTGAGCTTTATTTGTATTAGTTTTCTACTTGGATTTCCAGAGTCTTAGAGTCAATTGTAGCCCAGGCATGATCCTTTTGTGCCTAAATTGATATTAGGAGTTGTTAATTTGGATTAATGCAATTTTGGGTTCATATGCCATTAATAATGATGTTATTGTGCCTAAATTCCATCATGAGCAAATGATACTGCCAAAGTTTTGCTATTTCATTTCAGGAATTTTGTGCAAAAGGCAAGGGAAGTAGCTGTGGATAATTTCGCCTCGGAGCAATAACAGTTCGCCGCGGCCAAAGTTCAATCGAGCAGGCAATGAACTCTCGGGAGAGGTTCGCCGCGGCGAATATCGCGTATCAGCACCAAATTTTTACTCCAAATGGAAATTAACCCGACCCATCTTTAGAGATTCGACCTAGAATGGTTTTAACACACCATTTAGAGTATAATTGATTTCAAGAAACCTGGTTTATATGCTTGGAGAGGAATTAGGAACTCTTAGAAGATTGTCTAGGAATGGATGGAACATGTTATAAATAGAAATGGGGATGATGATGTTCGATGAAAGTAGGAGAAAAGTGGCGACTTCACAGTTAGTTCAGCTTATCGGAGTTTGAATGATAGAAGGGAGGAAAGGCACAGGTTGGGGTTGATTATTTGGAAACTTAAAATCCCTCAGAGAAGCAAGACTTTCGCCTGGGTAACCCTTCAAGGATGCCTTCTAACTAACTACAGGAAATGGAGAAGGGGCCTTCATCCAAATGGTTCTTGTGATGCGTGCAATAACTTTATGGAAGATGACCTTCATGTACTATGGGACTGCCATAAGACAAGACTGTTTTGGGAGGGTATAGTGCATCCTTCATATCACTCATCTTTCTTTCGTTCTAACATTCACGCATGGTTTAAACTAAACATGATAAGGAAGATAATGAGAGAGGAGGGAGACGGGAAGTATAGCTTCATTATAATTTGCTTGCTTATTTGGTGAGTAAGGAATGAGCACTCGCATGGGGGTAGTGAGGCTAGATACGTGCAAATATTCGCGCAAGTTAAATCCATCAACCACTGTATTCTTCGATTGAGGACTAAAATGAGTGGAGTAAATTTAAACGATAGACGTGAAGTTGAAATACGGCTTCCTTCTAAGAATACTTCAGACGGTATACTAGTTATGGTGGATGCATACTCCTATGCTTCTGACACCGTAGCTTGTGTGGCATCTTAATGAATGGGGGATTTATTTTTGAAGGCTTTATGATGCGGCTGGACCATGGGGATTGGCTTACTAAGAAATTATGGGGCTGCTTAATGGGGCTTAAAACAGCATAAGATAATGGAGTGAAGAAGCTCACTCTAACTTCAGACTCGGCGGAATCTATCGGCCTCTTTTAGAAGGAGGTATCAGATCTTTATGAGGAACAGAGCTTGATTAACGAGATAAAAATGATGCTTCAGCAGGACTGGGATGTCAGTTTAGAAATTATCGAGAAAGATGCAAATGAAGCTGCTGATTGTATGGCAAAGAACGCACTTGGTAGTGCTCTTGGAGACTACATCTTTAATAGACCCTCTACGATTGCTTTTCTAAATACATCGGACGTTACTTAGTTCTTCTTTTTATATTTGTTTTGTCTTTTCTTTTTTTTATTTCTGTTTGTATCAAAAAAGAATCTCTTCAAAATGGGAAAAGTCCTTAAAACTTAGGTTCTATGGTGTTGGTTGGAATTTTACTTGGGTTATTTCCTTAAGATAATCACTAATTGGTGATTATTTAGAAGTGTTGCAAACATAATTGTATATAGCACATTAAGAGTGAAATAAAGAGGACAATAAGATGAACGGCTAAAGAGGAGAAATAGATTGTGTATATTCGCGCTCTTTTGCATCACTTTCAGTTTAAACACACACACACACACACACACACACACACACACACATACACAAACTTGCATATAGAAGATCCTAACATTTGATATATTTCAGAAAATATTACAGTATTTATTTAGATAAAGGAAAAAGGTTTCAAATTTTCTTCTGAAAGAGAAAATCAATATCACCCTAACTTGGTTACCTGCATCAAATTAAAGTGACTTATATACACGTACACGCATATGAGCTTGTATACGAAGTAGGGATACTATAATATGATGGTTAAATACCAATTGTCTTGTTAAGTAGCCATAGGCAGAGAGCTAACTGAATGGCAAAAATGGAATGAAGCCACGTTCTATCAAGCATGAATCCAAACATTGTGATTCCTGCTCTGTTGTTTTCCATGTACGTCACTGCATCCACATAATTCATATATATTCACAAATTAACAAACAAAAAAAAAACAAGAAGAAAAAACCCAACATATTCAAATGCAAAGATTTGAAAGAAAGTGAATATTATAAATTCCCTTTAAAAAAAAAGGAGACAGGTACAAGGGACAGAGAAGTCTACAGGGTCCATTTCATTCATTTACAAACTTCCTAACTTCTCTTTCTTTCTTTTTTTCTACATATCTCTCACAAACACTACATGCAAAAATTAACCGTATATATCATTTCTAGATTAAACTAGTAGGTTCTATATTTTTGGTTATAAATTTAAAACTAACATGACTTTTCTTCTAAATATTTTAAGAGGCTGACACGCTACGGGGCCGCGTGCGTATTTTTTTTCACGCAAGAAATTTTCTATTTGATAGTTTTTACAGAAAAACTTAGAATTTAAGCAAGAATTTTTATAGTTAGTTGTAAGAAATCGACAAATTTTCTTATTTTCCAAGCCAAAGATCAAATCTGAAGATAACTTATTTGAGAAGTAGGCGCACACATGCAAGCAAATAGACACATACATTACCTATGCTCGCACACACATGCACGTGCCATATTCGTATTTAAGATAGAAATACTTTAAGCAAGAAATTTGACAGTTAGTTGTAAACAATTGTCGAATTTACTCCATCAAATAAACCAAAGACGGAATATCTGGAGATCACTTAATCACATTTTCTTTTAGTTGTCAACTTTTTCTGAGCTTATATGATAAGTAAATAACCGTCAAATAAAAAGTACCTCAAAAATGATCGTCATAACAATGATTCATAGGGTACAACAATAATAAAATGTTTCCATTCATGTTGTAGTAATGAGGCACACAAGTGCATGCATGCAACCCTTATCCACACACAGTTCGAACATAATTAGAGAATTTATCTTAGTTCTAGATGTATAATTTATATCTAATTTTCATTTTTTTTTGAAAATTCTTGTTACTGATGCTCATTCAACATTAATCAAGCAATAGAGAGAGTGAAAACAATGTATTATATTAAATAACTGACATCATTTATCTAATCAGTGCAACCAATTAAGCAAGTTAATTGTTGTAAACAAACTGGACTCATTAAAATCATCCAAATGTAGCAATAATTGCTAATGAATTTAAAAAAGACACACACAAACGCATGTTGATCTACAGATGATGTATATACTCAACAGAGAAGTCAGCCAATTAGTATGTCATCAGTTATTGCAAGAGAAATACTTGTATACCTCAAGATTCCATGTCATCCATGCTCTTCCCCTCATATCCCATAATTTTTTTTAATTATTTCTCTCTCTTCATAACCCATCATAATATATATTTATGTGACCCACAAAAAAGACAGATTCAATAATTTTATTAAAGAGAGTACAGATGGCTGGCACTCCAGGCATATGCTAGTACTGTAAAATAGATAGACTCATCAAAATGTAGAGCAGTCAATTGATGATATAGTATCTTACCTAAAGCTTGCCTCTTATGAAAGGAGATAGAATGTGTGAAAATGGGAATCAATTTGGTGTTATCCAAATCATCCTCTTCATCCCCAACCTCATATTCTGATCCCCAACTAGCAGTGGCACCAAAAGTTTGAGCTGAAACTTCCATATAATTATGATCTATATTATTGTCAAATGAGTTGATAGTGCAAAATATGTGCCACTTCGCTGCAAGGCTTGTCACGGATTGTGCTTTGTGTGTCATCTTCGCTGCACTTCTCAGCAGTATGAAAAGCCCACTCACCAGTGTAATTGCCACTAACTGCATGCATTTGGTTTTTAATCCACAATCCAAGACACACACACACACACACGCAAACACGAGCGTATATTATACCAGTGATCCTTAAAATAAGCTATGGTTGATTAATTTAGAGATATTCATTAAACTAAATAAATTATTTAATTATAGTATATGTAATTGCATGATCTCTATTAAATATTTATATGTATTATTATATTATATATCAATTAATGAGTCTTAAGATAAAAATGATAATTATAAATATTTTAAAATAACTTATTTACCTTGAATAATCTTTTCAAATTAATCAACTGAGTTTTATATTAAAAACACGAGGTAGTAATTGCTCTTACTTGACACCAAAAATGAAAAATGACAGTGTTTCTATTATATATATTTCACTTGAACCACATAGGATTGAGTTAGGAAATAACAATGTTTAGGAAACAATATAACACAAATGAATGCATTTCAAAGTAGAGCTAAAGGTGTGTTTAAATTAGTTTTTGAAGGATGGCTTCTGGAAAAAATGATTTTAGATATAGATTTTGAAGAATATATTCTAAAAAACTATGGTTTTCAACACCAAACCATTGTTTTGTATTCTAGATATTTGAGTGTTTGACTCACACAAAACCATGATTTTAAGGGTTAAAAACTATTTTGGATTTTGGTAGTCTGTTTCTCTGCTCTATTTTTGAAGCCATGGTTTTACCATGGTGTCAAACACACACTTAGCATTTAGTTTTTGGTTTAAGAATCGAAAAATCAAATTAAGGAATTGTGTTTATTCTTAACACCCAACTAAAGCTGAAAATAATAAAATAACCGAACAGAACAGAACAAATATTTCGGTTCAGTTTGTTCGGTTTCATATTTGTACATTCAAAATACTCTCATTCTTCCTAATAGCACTCTTCAACATATTCTCATTCTCAGTAAAAATCTGTCACTGGCAAAACACCAAAAAGTAAACGCACATGCGAAAAGAAATTGAAACACCCAATAAACCAAACCAAGAGTCCAAAACCAAAAAAAAAAAAAAACCGAAATGTGAATACGGTTTGGTCTTCGGTTCCCATTTTATTTTACTCACCCCTATTTCAAAGCATTTTTTTTGCCCGAACCTATTTCAAAGCACTGGTACTAACCCATGAAGGCACACGTACGTTTGTGTAGTAAAAAATTTAATGTCCTTTTTTTTTAAAATATGAAAGATTAAAGTATACCTCCAGAAAGTATAACTTTAAACTTTAAACTATGAGTAGTTGATTTGCAAGAAGTTTGGTTCTAATTATTATTAATTTAACTTTAAACTATGAGTAATTCATTATTCATGAATCTTTTTCCCAATTAGTTGACCTAATTATAAATCCAATGATCAAAATAAAACTCAAACTAAATACAAGTTATATAGGTTTAAGGAATTTGGTAATTACCACAAGCTCGCCAGCTTTAAGTAGATCAACATCAGCACCAGTTCTGGTAGTGAGGAGCAAAAATATGAGTTGGCTAGCAGTGACCAAAACGAGAGAAGCCAGAATAAATCCTCTGAAACGATGACTAATAATCCTCAGGTTTCTTCTCATTCTTAGATGCTCCATTAATATTGATGCAACTTGTGTTTCTTTCTGGAACACTTGAGCAAAATCTTCAAGCCTCAGGATCTGAAGGTAGCATATGAGACGAAAGAGAACACACACAAGGAAGAATATTGAGGTTCGATAAAGCCATGAAAGTAACTCTAGCATACACAAAATGATGTCGCTTATGTATATATCACCATAGTATGGTACTTCCTGCGCTCCTGTTAAGTACCACCATACTTTGTAAACACATTCTGCTACGAAACAAGGTAGCCCCCAAACCAATATCAGCTTCATGGTTTTCTGCAGCCATATATTGGCGAGTTCTAATTAGCATCAGTGACCGATTCAGAAATCTTATATCACCTCTTATCATTTATAGAAGAGACATATAACTAATTTGAATAGATTGAGAAAATTAGTTAAGTTAGTTATTTATAATAAATATGTATTACTTTTCATAAAATATCTTATTTCATCTTGATTACCTTTGAACATAAATTCTTCGTGTAAATAATCAATGGGAATACATACATTGGGGGTACATTAAATAAATTTGAGAGACAAAGTTAATTGATATATTACATTTATAATCAAATCCTAACTCCAACTAACTTTTATATTCAAGACTGAAGGTAGTATTATGTAGATAATAATTTAAATCAATTTTGCATAACATAACTACGCACAGTTACTATTATGTCCACCAAATGACCCAAAAAAAATATTATGTCTACCAAGGTAATGAGAATCAAGGGTTGGTAGTCTAATTGTGGCTAAACTGCTGTCAAATCAATCATAATTTAAATAATTTAATTGAATTTAAAAAATACAAAAATATCCATATCTAACCTTGAGAAGAATAATACTCAAATAACAAACTTGAATCTACAAGGAAAGGAAACGTTAATATACTACTATAAAGTCATGATGAACTATTTTTTTAAACTCAAGACAATGCAAGGAAACCGGTACATTACATATTACCAGTTTGACCATGTTGGATTTTAATGCGATGATTTCCACATCATAGTAAAATAAATTAGAAATATGAGCTATAAATTCAAATCAAAATGTATTCTAAAATTAAGAGTTATGTTAAAGTCTCAACATTTTAGTCATAATAAAAGAAAATAATAAAAAAATAACTTCCAAGAATTTAAGAAGATGAAATGGTGTGAATAAAGGCTTAGAAAAGAAGAATCATGAATTTTATTTTCAATTTTCAACCTCAAACAAACAAAATTTTCAAGAAAATTAATAAAATCAAAACATAAATATTTGATACGTAAAATAATTTTGTGGTATATATAATAAAATATGTGCTGTGTACATTAAATTTGTAGTAATATGCGACGAAAAATTGGGTGGCATTGAAAACAACAGTATTCAATGTTGGGGATAATTAGTATACATCATATTTACGCAAGCTAATTAAACCCAGACCAGACTTTTAATTGATTGAAACAGTGGATCAAAAGTTAATGAGTTAAACCGAATCAACCCGTAGGTTAAACAGGTCATATAAAATAATATAATTTAATAAAAACTCTCATGTTTGATTAAAAACAAGCTAATATAATAACATTTAAATAAAATGACAACTCAAAATATAATGTTTTGCTATGTACATGTCTATTATAAATGTTTGATTGTAACCATAATAAAATACTATATTGAGAATATATTTTTGTTCTTACAACCAAGTAAAGGCTACAAAGTAACAAAATAATAAAACATTAGAATATAATCACTAATAGCTAGTGGCAATTTGATCTAGCAATCCAAAAAATAAAAATACAAATCCTCAAATTGGTAACAAACTAAAACAATAAATTCAGTTAAGGGTAGTGTAAATTCACCAAAACTAAAAATTAAAAATTCAATTTTTTTTTAAATATGTCTGACATGGGTTACAATCGGGTTACTTCAAGTTATGACCAAGTAGCCTTAAATTACACTAGTTTGTCCCGAGTAAGACATATGCATGTTTGAAGGCCTACACAGACCGGTTAGATGATTGGATCACCAGTTTTCGAGCCAACCTGATCGATTTGGGTTTAATGTAACATTGGGAAAAGATAAATTAGTGGGTCAATGGCCCTCACAATGATTAAAGTATATTGATCCTAGATTATGAATCTCTCCTTCCTTTAACTAAAATTTTTAAAAATATAAAAAATATCTCTCAAACCAAAATATATGGTAGTTTGGGTTCATCAACTAGGGGTGGAAATAAGCCAATTGATCTATTAGGGGAATCTAACCTAGTATGTTTGTAAAAGAAAAGTTAGATTAAAGCCTATTTAAATGTCTTAATATATAAATAAGTCAGACTATTTTTTTAAAAACATATCTTATAAGTATGTAAACATGCCTATTTATGAATTAAAAAAATTATATTCATATTTTACATAAATTTATGTTATAATAATGTTTATTTCATTGTTCTTATATTATACTTTGAAGATATTTTTTATTATTTTATTTTAAATAATTTAAATTGATTTATATAATTTTAACTTGTTTAAATTTGGTCAATGGCCTGTTGGCATGCTTTTCAGAATTTATGGCTTTTAACGTATTTGAAGCTATGTCAGGTTTTGTCCATACCGGATTTAGACTAGAAAATAGGCCTGTAATAAGTCATAGGTAAAACTCTTTACTGGTCTAACTTTTTACCTATGAAGTCCGGTTTGTTCTTTTTACCTCAAGGGGCACAATACACTAAGATGAGGGAAAAGTATTGTATGATATTTTGTTGTGCTTCATTAACGAGTTGATCTTGTATAAGGTAAGCCCAAACGCATTTATTTAATTGATTTAATTAATAATTCTAATTTATTAATTATTTTTTGGCCAAAAATATTCATTAATAATTTAATTTAATCAATTATAACTATTTTGGTAATAAATATTTTTTAATACAAAATTAATTTTAACAATCGTGAGAAGTAATTTTTTTTTCTTCATATAATAATTAAACAGGAGGCAATAAATGGGAAAAAAAGGAGAGGATAAAAACTATAGTAAGGACCAATATAATGGCTTCCATAGAAATATGAAATCTCACAGCACCTTTTTGAGGCCAAAATGAAATAAATTTCCAGAGCAAAATAGTCAAAATGACACTGCAAAAATGATAGTCAACTAAATTATATAAGTTTCAAAACCTACCTACCTATATCATAAATCATCATGGTTGTGAATTCACAATTTTTTATTAAGTTATGCCTAGAAAGTTACAAACTTTTAAAGTCCCAGCTAATGAATCATCTAAATTTAAAATTTATATTTGCTGTAAATCATATTATTCTGATTCTAAATTCAAAATTTAAACCGGACACAATCTTTTAAAGTAATCAATCAAGATTCAGAGCCTGTATTTTTCTGTGAATCACCCTGTTTCAGTTATAAATTCCGAATTCTTATTGTCAAATCAAACCTACTTGGTCATTCTGGTTTTTGTCTAGAAATTTCAGTTTGACCTAAAAAAGGACGCACTGAAATTTCAAGTTTTATAAATACTATTTGAAATAAAATTGCTACAGAGATCCTTATCTAAAGATTTTGCCAGAAACAAGACTGTAACACGCTCATGATATATAGGCCCATGTACTTTTCCAGAGTATTTTCCTTTCTTTACTTTTTGAAAAACACAGTAAAAAATTTCCTTAATCTGTCCTCTTCTCTTCTGTTTGGATTCAAACTGTGTGTAGAATTGAAGTATTTTCGCCGTACATTCTTATATTAGTTTTCCCTGAACTGAAGGTTCGTTCTTAGTGATCCTGAAGAAGATTCCAGAAGCAACAAGCAAAAACGATTTCACTGAGTACTAATCAGAGTCACAAACCTGAAGCTGTTCGGCATAGCCTCGCCTGATCTTCTGACTCTCGTCGCCGACTTTATCAATGAAGAGAAACTTGCGAATTCCGTACTTCCGATCCCAGCGAGAGAGACTGAGAAACGAGAGCGTTGCGAAGATGGAGAGAGAAATCTGAACTGGAATGTGATAGGGGCGAGAGTGGTCGGCGTCGCAGGAGGCGGAACAAGCTAAGACGAAGTGTGAGACAATAGGGACGACGAAGGACAAGAAGAAGAAGAGAGACCATGAAAGAGCTGTTCTGCAGATGTTTGATTGATCGACATAAACCCATCGAAGACATGATCTGAAGCTTCGCATCTCAACTCCATCGTGAGGTAAGTACGATCCAGAAGAAGTAGTAGAAATCGACTTGTTTGGCAGATTAGTTGATGTTTCTGTTTCATTTTCCATGGAAATATTTTTATTTTCTCTATGTTCCTTTTGTTGGAGCCAGGAAGGTAGGCGTGATTATGTGAACGAAGAGGATATATGTGGCTGTGCTTCAATCAGGAGAGAGCATAAGGGAAGCAGATAAGTTTAGATCGCTTTGTATATCTGTCTCTATATTTTTGTAATTGTTGTTAAAATTATAATACGTGAATCTCGTTAACAATCAATAATGAGACTTTCACTACTAAAAAATCAGATTTAACGACAGAAAAAGTCCGTCGCTAAAATGAGGGTCGCTAAATTTAGTGACGGAAATTCTAATTTAGTGACGGAATTTTCCGTCGCTAAATTTGACAATTCCGTTGCTAAATGTGTTATATTCTATCGTTAAATTTAACAATTCCATTGCTAAATGGGTTACATTCCGTCGCTAAATTTGACAATTTAGTGAGGGAAACATTCAAAATTCCGTCTCTAAATTTTTCCGTCGATAATTAGAATATTATGCTTTACTTTTCTGTTTTTCCCTTACTAATTCCGTCACTATTTAAAAAATTATCCCTTACTTTTCCGTTTTCCATCGCTAATTGGAATATTCTGCCTTACTTTTCCGTCGCTAAATGCGTTATATTCTATCGCTAAATAGGTATTTACAAAAATATTTTATAAACAAATCTTGTTTAATCACACAATTGACCCAAAAAACAAATTTTAAATAGTAATATCAAATATATAATCTCTTTAACTATAAGTATACATTATAATGTTTGAGAAAAGTCTTAAAATTAAAAAAAACAGAGATTAAAAAATACAATTGTTTATTGCCCTCCAAATTGATGCCTTCAACCGGTACGAAACCTTCCGTGGACAATGAATGATGTTTTAACTTGGGAAATTGACACATAAGTCCCAAGCAAGCAAAATAATGATTGAAAGGTCCCAAACATTCTAACAATTATTCTCAGGTCCCATGGGACCTTTTTGTGATTAATTGGAGATGTGTAAAGTCTAAAATACCCTGAGCCATTTGAAAGAGAAGAGATCAAAATAGGCACAAACTCGGTTGAGGCTTGAAGGGTTTCTTTCCCACGATCCTCGCCTTCTCAGCTCTCATTTAGCCTGCGGCGTCTATGTGTGCTATCGGCGGAACTTGTCTCGCCATCGGCCGTTCTCTATTCAAGTGAGATTCACTCCTTCGGTTCGTCTCTTCTCTTTTCACCGTGCGGTCCCTCGAAGTCTTGCCATTCAGAACTCGTCTCCTCTCCTTTCACCGTGCCGTCCGTCAACGATGATTGTTGGTAACATTCAATTATTATTATTGATAATCGATGGGGAGGATGAGGAATGGACAAGGACCAAAGAACAATTCTCTGGTCACTGTTCGTTTTTAAGCAAGGCAAGCAAGGGTTTTTTATGGTCGTAGACCAAAGAAGAAGAAAGAGACAAGCAATTATGGCTATGGCAAGCTTTGCTAGACGGAAGGCTTACCTTCTGTCGAGGAATTTCTCACTGGAGACTCTCAAGTATTCCTTATCTCTAGCTTCTTTCTCTAGGGGATTCGCTTTAGGATCTAACGAAAATGATGTCGTGGTCACTGGTGGTGGCCTCGGCGGGTATGTCGCTGCCATTAAAGCTGCTCCGTCTGGCTAAAGAAGACCAAGTAATTTTTAGTGCCACGATTCGTTCATGCTCCGTCTGGCTAGCATTCTGATGATGAAGCATTTTGGGAAGGAAGGAAAAATTGATTTTTCAAATTGTTAGTATTCTACCATATGTTTCCTCCTAATCTTGGGTTCTGAATTTTTTTTCTCCGACAAGCCTGAATTCGCGTTAAGCTGGGTAATGATTTTAGAAAATCTGATGATTTGAGCATTAAAATTCTGTACTTGTTCTAAATTTCCAGAGAAGCATTGGAAGATGGGTTATAGTTATCGTATGAAAGGAAAGATTCTGGGAGTTTGAATTGTGTGTGTTCTAAAGAGAATGAGAAGCATTCGAAGATTTTCCTTTATCCTGGCAATTTATGAGAAGTTGGACGAGTTTTAGAATTTGAATTCCTGTTTTCTTATATGCAGAATTGTTCTTTTGTTTTTTTTTTTGCAGATTTTAACCATTACTAAATCACATTATTGGTAGTGTTTATTAATGGTTCTTTGTATTGGTATATATCATCAAGTGTGACTTAATGCTTTTCCTCCTCAAATACTGTGGCACTATGCAAGTTTCTGCTCTCAACACATAATTAAATACTTTTTGTCGTGGCCCTCTTAACCCCATTTGATGTGGGATTTAATTTAATTTATTTATTTGTTAGGCTATGATAAAGCAGTTCAGCACCAGTGGTTATGAGAGTTCATATGTTATAGTCATTGATGAGGTTGAATTGCAGAGACATCAACTAGAAAAACTGTACAGGTGCACCCGTGCAGGCAAGGTATAGTGTTTTCTGTTTGTCTTTTATAACTATATTGATAGACCTGTCCACTCAATGCTTCCCCTAAACCTTTTTAAAATTTTCATCACACTTGTAGAAATCAAAATGCAAAATAAACCGGGCACTTGTAGGCCTTGAATCTAGAGGGGATCTATGTTATTCCCTATTAAAATTTTTACAAAAACCCTTCTAATGGGAACTTGTGAGATCTTCGTTATCAATTTGATTCTTCAGAATGTTTGCATCACTTTGGTACATGAAACTATGAATTCCTCATTTGTTAAAAGAAAAAAAAGAATATGAATTTCTGGAAGTTCCACCCTGGGGTTACTAAAATGATAATGACACAATCTTTAAAGGATACAAAATTATGTGCAGTTGCTACAAAATTATGCTCAGGTACATAAACAGTACAAAACACCTATAGAGTAATGACATTGATAATGACTTCATTTTTGGACCCATGACTGAAAGATGATGTTTGTCTTGTATCTTTTTTAAATTTATCAAGACAGCAGCATGAATCCTGTTTTTTACTTTTCAGGTTTTTGACCTCGTAAGATCAATGATCCATGGTGCACCTTTGGAGGATGCTCGCCATCTTAGTTAACGATATAGTCAATGAGACAAGAAGCAGAGACACAAGTGAAACATGAAAAACAGACATATTAGTCAGCGGTATTATGGTGGCTTGTCAATAACTCCAAAAACATACATCGTGAACAAGTCATACGATACTTGGAGGTTTCAAAAAGAGGAAGAGGGAGATGTAGATTGTTTTGTACACATTTAATTGGTGATTTTGGGTTGTAAATAACATTTAGTCCTTCATTTCCGTTTTCAATTGTAAACGTTCACTGGGTACTCAAATGTAAAGTGTACATATGGTTTTATTAGTTATAATATAATTTATGTTTACATGTGTATGAGACTACTGTGATTACCAGTGTCCTTGGTTAATGAATACAGCTGCTAGTGAATATTGGTTAATGAATACTGATGTTGCTAATTATCGTTATGTCTAGTGTAGTTATATTGTCAACCACCACAGGCTTAATTTAGTTGTTCACTACTACGGAGTATAGCATCCTTTTTTAAAAAATGGGAGTAAAAGATGAAGGCGGTGGCATTTTTGTAATTATAATAAATGATTAGACCCCTTATGGTGCTCCGTGAGATGAGTGGGTGCCCTATGGCGCCCTATCCCAAGGAAAGGGCGCCATAGGGTGCGCTGTATCCCAAGGCCCTATGGCGCCCTATCTGGGGAAAGGGCGCCATAAGGTCCGCCCTATGGCGCCCTTTCCTTGGGATAGGGCGCCATAAGGGCGCTATTTATTTGCATGCCCCCGTCCCCACCCTTCTTTGTTTATCACTGTGGTCCCCCAAACCCCACCTCTCCCTCTCGCCGCAAGCCCCCCGTCCCCCAAACCGTCCCCCAAACCGTCCAAAGTTTATGTTTTTAAATTATATCCTTTTACGTTTCATATACATCCACCATGTTTTCGTATTTCATATGAAACTCCTCATAACTTTATGATTTGTCTTTTTAAATTTGAATGTA
>JANTPZ010000069.1:0-49443 GCA_025593235.1 Vachellia pachyceras | reverse complement strand
TTGACATGAAATCCAACTTACGATAACTGTTCTTCTGGATCTTCCCTCACTTGCATTGTCAAATCATCGTAATTGTCTTCTATATAAATATGTCCACTTTCTTCATTGAATTTAATCAAGTGTTCCACTCCTTCATCATCTACAAGATCTACAAATGTGCTTCTATCAAAACTCAAGGTGAACTTTATGATAAATTTGTTGCTTTCTTTTTCCACAGTTGATGCTATCATTGCTTTTAACTCTTCATAATTTGTGCCTCCTTTAATGACTCTTGATCTTATCATTCCACCAACATACATTTCCCCTCCTGATTCATTGCCTACAAATCTCCCTCCTATGTGAAGGAAGCACACCATATTCTTCCCAGACGTGCTAGCCATCAATTTTGACGTCTACAGATTGCACTTGTCACGAACCACCTCAGAAGTCACGTTAACAACCTTCGCTGTTATTGTTAACAACCTTAGCAGCTACAACACTTGTAACCACAGCAACTTCACTTCTTATCTGCATTAAATCATCATTCCACATAAGAAACAGAGCATGATGAACAAAAACAGAGCACAAAGACCCCCTTCTTAATAAAAATAACCACATTACTTTTCACTCCATTTTAATGACATTCATTAATATTGTGCTCCCAACAAGTTTGCTTATTTATAGTTTATCCATCAATGACAAGCATTTATCTTTTTGTTTCAGAAATTTCAAGCTTCGATTCCCTTTTTCCAGGTTACATTTTGTGCTTCCGTCAACACTGTTCTTTGCTTTTCCTTTCTTCAAACAGAGATTAATCGAGCATATATATACACACACATCAAAATAACAATATTCCACATCTTATGCATAATGTACAGGTTTAAGATGTTTTACATTATAGCAGCACCAGTGGGTTTCACTTCTCACGGAGGTCATACACACCAAAAGACAGCTTTCACTTTAGCATCAGTTATTTTGTACCACCATGCTTTTGCTCTGCACGGAGGAAATACCAAACCTCACACATTCAGACCACCGATTGCCGATTTCAGAACCTCTCCGACCTCTTTCGGATTTCAGCCTCACTTTGCTCCTTCTTTTGATTTGACTTTCACTCAAATCATCCATGTTTTCATCTCTCTTTCACACAGTTAACTGAAGGGAAAAATGGACTTTACACATCTTTATTTAATCACAAAATGGTCCCATGGGACCTGAGCATAATTATCTGTTTATTTGGGACCATTGGTTAATTTTTTGGCTTGCATGGGACCTATGTGTGATTTTTCCAAATCTTAAAATATTATGAGATATTATAAAAAGAATATTAAAAGTAATTAAAAATGCTTATTTTTATTGTAAAGCTAGTTAAATCGCCCTTAGTTACATATGCTTTCAAAACGCTAAATGTTAAAAATGTAGTTTAGTGTTACACACCGCCTGGCTTTTGAGGAGTTTAATTCTAGCTTTTCAACGTATTAACGACGCAATCAAAGCTAATAAATAGGAAACTATGTTGAAAACTTGATTAAAAAAATTGAACAAAGGATTTTAAATCTAGCTAATTATATTAGGCTTGATCATGATAATTACATTACTATTTATTTATTTTTAAATTTTATTATATATTTGTATTTTATGGCATCATCTCTCATTAGTGCATCAAATTATTTTTCGAAGTTAAACAAATCGGCCTGACCCTTTTTAACACGATGAATATTAAATTTCTTTCTTTTTTTCACCCTTTTGTCAATAATCTGAAATTTCTTAATATTCAGAATTTATTATCGTTAACATATCCATTACTTTAAATCCAACTCAATTATTATGGACTATTACAGATAATATTCTGGAAGACTAGGGAATGATTCCAGAAGGTTTTTGTAATTTGAATCCGAACCACAGAAATTCAATGGTGAAACAGATCCACTTTTCGAAACAAAGCAATTGTCATACATGTCAGTCGCTCGAGTCTTCTTAGCTCCTCCTTTTCTCATCCTCCTCCACGCCCCATAAAATGCGCGCCATCCTCAACTTGAGGCCACCTTCGCCATGTCTCTCTTCATCTTCTCTTCGCACAACTTATCACTTCTCTTCTTTCCTCTTCAGCTTCCGACCCAGTAAGCGCATTCACTTCCTCTCTCCATGTTCTTCTCTCAGACAAACCAAGAAGCAGCAAGTGAGGAAGAGTGATACTCCCGAAAGTGCTCCTTCTGGTGGTGGTACAAACCGGCTTTTTAACCCTAAGAGCCCTGACGGTGGTGGTGGTGGTGGAGACAAGAATGAAGAGGATTCTGGATTAGAGGGTGACACTGCGTTGAAGGGTACTCTATTGGGTGGTGTATTATTATTGGGCGTTGTTGGGGGTATCGCCTCTGTTGGTTATATTTACAAGGATCAGATTAACGTCTTCTTGAATCAGTTTTCCACATTCATAGAAGGTGATGTTTTTCATTAACCTCAAGTACTTTGATTCTCATTAGCGTGACTTCAGGTCCATTGGAGGTTTATGTAATAAGTTGCTAAAAGAATTGCGGATAAGATTTGGGCCATTTCCATAGTTCGTGATCTCTAAGGCTGGAGATGCTTCTAGATTGTTTTGGCTATTATTTGTATCAATAACTTAAAAATTAACAGCTTTGGGATGTTTTAGGACGTTACTATCTATAGGAAGCGAGACAATTTTTTTTAAAAATGTTGATATGATCTTTCGAATGGAAATTTATCTCGGCATGAATATGAAAGTTTTCTACTTTATGCCTCATTCATTGATCTAGATATCTCTGGTTATGCTGGCTGATTGTTATCCCTGAGCAATCGAACTTTGATAAACTTGCCAGTATCCCATGCCAAATATGTCAGAAGCGCCTGGTTCCTTAGAAGCTAGAGGTTGCTGAATTTAATTTTTTATAGGAATGGGTCTATTATTTCTCATCATCCAGGATTCATTCTGTTCTGTGTATTTTAAAGGTAAACGGGGTACAATCTATTGTATTCTGTAGATTTTTTGTTGAATAAATTAAATGAATTAAGTCACTAACTTTTATAATTCTTTTAATGAAATGTTTTGATTCACTTAACCTGTTGACAAGGTCACTGCCAGTAATAATACAAGACTTGAGTTTAAAGAGAAAAGGAAAGGAACGGAGAGGATAGCTTAAACAGTACAGTTCGCCAAGGATTTATAGTAGTAGCAATGTAATTCCTTAAAGCTCGTGATTCTGTCCTAACTTTTACAATTTTTCATGCTTTCATATTTATTTTTTCCTCTCTAAAGGATGATTATTTGCTTTTAATTCTAACCCTATTTGGTTTCTAACAAGCAGGCTATGGTCCAGTTGGATATGCATTGTTTGTGGCAGTTTATGCTGGCTTGGAGGTGAGGATGCATCTAGTGTTTCTTTGAACAGCTGCTGCTACATGTCAGGCTTGATTGCAGCTAGTATGATAGATTTGTAACTCGGTTCAATGTAGCATTTGATACTGTCTACATGCCCGCATCCCTTTTTTTCTTTTTATTGCAAACTATAGTCTGTGAATTGCACGTTATGGAGTGAATCAGAATAATGTCCATGTACTGATTATTCTGGAATTCTTTTCTTTTGTATGAAACCTAAAGTGATTCTTTTCAATCGTTGATGTTTGACTTTGTCTCATCAATTGTGGTCTCAGGTCCTTGCAATTCCTGCCATTCCTTTAACCATGTCAGCAGGACTTCTTTTTGGATCTGTTATTGGAACTATCATAGTCTCAATTAGTGGAACGGTGAGTCATTATCTCTCTCTCTCTCTCTCTCTCTCTCTCTCACACACACACACACACACAACTCATACAGATGTCTAGATTCAATTTCATATGACTGAGAATCTATATTCAGCTCTTCTAAAATGGATTCTCCTTGTTAATGTAACAAGCACTGAATCACACATTATTTAACAATGGCGTGATGAAAATTATGTTCTATTAGAAGTTATAAGATAGTCTATTTATATTGACTTCTATGTTGATGATTTAGTTTCACTTAATAAAATGGATTCTCCTTGATTAATGTAACAAGCACTGAATCACACATTATTTAACAATGGCGTGATGAAAATTATGTTCTATTAGAAGTTATAAGATAGTCTATTTATATTGACTTCTATGTTGATGATTTAGTTTCACTTAATAAAATGGATTCTCCTTGATTAATGTAACAAGCACTGAATCACACATTATTTAACAATGGCGTGATGAAAATTATGTTCTATTAGAAGTTATAAGATAGTCTATTTATATTGACTTCTATGTTGATGATTTAGTTTCACTTAATAAAATGGATTCTCCTTGATTAATGTAACAAGCACTGAATCACACATTATTTAACAATGGCGTGATGAAAATTATGTTCTATTAGAAGTTATAAGATAGTCTATTTATATTGACTTCTATGTTGATGATTTAGTTTCACTTAATAAAATGGATTCTCCTTGATTAATGTAACAAGCACTGAATCACACATTATTTAACAATGGCGTGATGAAAATTATGTTCTATTAGAAGTTATAAGATAGTCTATTTATATTGACTTCTATGTTGATGATTTAGTTTCACTTAATCCTAGTTGACCCAATCAATATAGGCAGTGTACACTGCTAACTTAAGGACACAATCACACAAGCCCAGATCTAATTTTTTAAATGTTGTGCAGATGAAGAATTAAGTTAAAGCATGGTATGCTTTTGAGAAAATTTAAGATGAGATTATGTGAATTATGTAATATGTGGCTTTACAATGGGTTATGTGGGTTATGAGTTGGATTTGGGTTTTAGACATTATTGAACTTTATGAGAATAAAAAAAAAAAGTGTTGGTTTGTGGGTTGGCTTGTGTAACCCATCAATCCACATGGTTTAGACCCACATGAAAATGGGCTGATATATCCTTGCTCGTTTGTCCAGCAACCCATTTTAGGCCAGTTCATATGGTTTGACATGGCACATATTCCCAGTGCCAGCCCAAAGTCTGTTATTGGGTCCAAACTAACAAATTATGTTGATCACGCTCGTAAATTCTGATATAAAAATTGATTTATATGGTTTTAACACATGCTTAGGTAAATGAACAATACTATTGTTAAATTTTTAAAATATAATAAAGCATGAGCTTATTTTAATACTTGATAATGCTTGATATTCTAAAATTTTGTGTGCAATATCAACTTAACAATTGCATGCAATTGAATGATTGGAGATTGAAAATTACATTTGACATGAAATCAATTGACTTAAAGCATGAAATCTTACACATTAAAGGAAACTGATCCCAAATGTATGAATGCGTTTTGTCTAATATTTTGGGAACATTTCAGGTGGCAGCTAGTGTTGCTTTTCTGATTGCAAGATATTTTGCTCGTGAGCGTATTCTAAAATTGGTGGAAGGAAATAAGAAGTTTCTGGCTATTGACAAAGCAATTGGGGAAAATGGCTTCAAAGTTGTGACATTGCTTCGCTTGAGCCCTTTACTTCCATTTTCTCTGGGGAATTATTTATATGGATTGACATCTGTTAAGTTCGTTCCATATGTATTGGGGAGGTATGGTGCTTAAAACTGATATAGATTATTCAGTGAATTTCAATGCCTATTTTCAATCTTAGGATTTATTATTCTTTTCTTGGAACCTAACTCATATTGCTGAGTTTTCAACTTTGGACTTTATAAGTTGTTAGAAAATATGATGTGCTTGGTTTTGCCAACAAACAGCTTGAATCCAAAAGCTTAAGCTATTAGGTGAAGACCCATGGACATGAATAGTATTTTTCATTATATCTATCATGTTCATTGTACAATGTAAAATACAGAGAAACTAGGACTACAAAGTAAATGGACTCATTGGAAAAAAGCCCCCTTCCAACACCCTCCATTATCACATATCTTAGAAAACTTTTTTCAAAAAAAAAAATTGAAAGTCTGAAAGCTTAAGAGGATACAAATTGCAGTAAATCCATCCAGTCTCTCTCCATACCAGAAACTAATTCTGCTTAAAATAGCCATGAGTTGAGCACTACAGTCAAGTGAAAAACACAATGCTGTCCCATAAAAAAAATGTAAGGAATGCCTTTGAAGATGCGGGTAGTTCAGTTTTTAAATCAGTCACTCATTTTGATTTAAACACTTAGTTTTTGTGCATTTCTGATTTAGTACAAAAATAATAAACATTTTTATGCAGTTGGCTAGGGATGCTTCCAGGGACATGGGCTTATGTGAGTGCTGGTGCATTTGGACGAGCAATAATTGTAAGTCTGGGCAAACTTGCCCCCATGCTTCAAGATAATTTAACTATTGCTAAACTATTGGTCTGTCACAAGCTTTTGCTTTTTGTGACTGTGTTTATGATTGCATTTTCACTTTCTTTTAGTCTATTTTGTGATATCGGTACAAAGTGGTCTTAGAGTAGATGAATGGTGCCGAAACTTTGTCTGCGCTGCTTCTAGTGAAATATGACTCCAACATTAACAGTGCTAACAAAACACACTGCAAAGCTATCTCTAAGCTAAATAATAGATTAGTGAGGTCATGACTAGGAAGGTTTATGTGGATTAATGTTTCTGTATTGTTTCCAATGTATAGGTCAGCTGAGCTGTTGTAAACTAACCTTGATTATTACTATAAGCATGTTATATCTTGGATAGCTGTAATTTACCAAGATTTAGAAAATACAATTTCATGAAGAGTTATTAGGTCATGATATGACATGGCGGATTGAATAGAAGAATTATAAGCAATGAAACCAATTTAGGAACCACGTCGAAGAATGGTTTTTCAGAAAACAGGGCCATATGGGCATGCGTCAGGTAGGAGGAAGAATACTTCACGCATGGATCTCTTATTGGGTTGCATGTTCCAGCTGTCATGTGCGGATAAGTCAATGGCACAGCTGGCTGTCTTATGGTGGGATTTCCAGAAATGGTACAATACTACAATATTCTTAAATTAAGGAAGAAGTGAGAAGGTCATTTGCAGTGGATCAATTTATGGGTCCAAGTCAGAAATACTCAAATAGTCATCTCTTCACTGTTCAGCAGATTTTTTTTTCCCGATTTTAAATCCTAAGTTCCTCTCTTTGGTTTTAGATTTTGTACTCTACCTAGGACTTGACCCTTGCATCAAGGGTCTCTTGGGAGGTGGGTATTGATATGATATTGTAATAAATAAGAGTAGTTAGTTAAGCGTTAGTTGGGATAATAAGGAGTGATGACCGTTAGCAACTAAATAGTTGGATTAGGGACTAATTGTAACTTGCTTTGGTTAATGGAAATGTGATTGCTTTGTTTCTCCTACCTTTCTCTCGTATCTTTTTCTCTGTATCTCACTCTTTCTTCTCAATCTTTCTTGCTTTCCCTCCCTTTCTCTCTCCTGTTAGAATCACAAATACACATGATGCTATGTGATATGAACTTCAAGAACTTATCAAAGAAGACCAATTAACAGTTTTTTGTTAACTCGAAAACTTGACAGTAGCACCCTTGTGGACATTTGGAATTGCAAAATTACCCAAAATGAGCATTCTTTTGGGTTTCGTTGTGCTTTGTATCAAGCATGTGTAGGTGTATGTGGACAGTTCATCCATGAGTTTTGAATCATGTGTTAATTGATCTTCTTGCTTGCTTTAAAAAAACGTATATGAAGCATTCCAAGTCAGTTATTGATGTCAAACGTTTTATATAGAGGCATGCCATTGTCATTATTTTTTAAAGCAAAAATTTAGGTGAGTTGGTTTCTAGAGAATATTTATAGATATACTTCCAGATTACCAATTGATAAGATCATCGTATTGGTAATAGGATTTCAACCTACACGGTTGTTGGCTATGGACCTTGTTTCTACCAATTGGACCAACTTTTTTCGATTGCCAATTTGTATATATATCACTTATTTTTTCTTGGTTTCCCTTTGTATAATTATTACTATTTTTTCTGTCTTTTTTCCCAGGGGTACCTTAAGGTGGACGTTGTTCTTTGGTCCTAGTTTTTCTTTTGTTGTGTGATGGGGCTCTACAATCCTTTATCTTTTTGTACTTTCTTTTCTGCTTTCTTCAAATTTGTCTTAAGCGGAAGAAGAGAAATAGAATTGTTAGGCTTGGATGGTAAAATTCTAATTTCAGGTGAAACCATCCTTGGCATTGCATGCATCAATCATAAATCATATTGGAATATATTCAAGTGATTGTTCACCATTTATTCACTCCCTTTATCGTGTAGATATTCATTTTACTGTTAGCTATTTAAGTATTGAAGAGTATTCACTTTTTTTTTTTTTTTTGCTTATTAGTAAAACATACTTCTATGACATTTCAGCAAGAAGAATCTGATCTTTCTTTGACTGGAGGAAACAGTCAGTTGCTGACTCTTGGCTTGGGATTATTGGCCACTGCATTAGCTGCTGCTTATGTCACGAAGCTTGCAAAGGTATCAAACCATCACATTATGAAAATTGTATTACCAGGGTAGAAAGTTTGTTTATTTCAGAATCCTTAAATTGAGATCCGTCACTGAATCAGTAATGATACTGACTCATTGATTATTGGTCTAACCAAAATACAACTATAGATGAAAAGGCGATAACTATATTTTTGTATGTTTTATTTTAGTATTAAGGTTTTTTCTCAGAAGCGATGTTCCAGAAGTTTTTTTTTGTCACCCTGGAGGTTTCAAAATGGAGCAATGTTACTGCTTACCGTTAAAAAGGTTAATGGTCAACATCAATTATTTAATAGTTAGAGTCAGTGCTTTTAACAGAATGGAATAACATTACTCCATTTTTAAATTTCTAGGGCAAAATTGCATCTGAATAAACTTCTCGGGCCAATTTACACATTAACCCTTTATTTTATATATTAAAAATCTTATATAGTATATATGAAAGTGCACATATGCACCTATAGTAACCAATGGTGTTTGGTCAAATACAAGGGATTCAATTTCCTTTAGACAATGTTAAGGATTCAAACCTTATGGGTGAAAAAAATCATGCATGGGTATCTACCATATCCAACAAATGCTCAAATCCAATGCAAAAGTATCATATACCAGATTAATGTGTTAAAGTTGGCCGAAGAAAGGTGTATTAAAAAAATAATCTAATTTGAAAAACATAATGACTAAATGTGGATACAAGTGGACCTCTAAATTTGATTCTTCATTTCCAGGCATCAGGCCTGGATTTCGTTGCTAACATACCTCCTGCCAGGTTAAGGATTTATATGAACTGAAATGAATTTAGTGACCACTATATTGATGATTGTAGCTCTAAATAGGTGTTTTCCAATTTTCATTGAGATTTGGTCCTGTATGTTGTGCCGGGGAGAATAAAGCCATGTAATGTACTTTTGATTATGGGGGATATCATATTTTGTCCTTGAACTAAGTCATAATCACAATGTTAGTACATAAACTTTAAAAAGTTTAAAGCCTAGCAAAACAGTTGTTAAATTTTGGAGCACAATGCATAAGTTAAATCCCCAATTTTGGGTTTGTTTTACTCTTTTTTCATATGCTTATAACATGATTAGGTAATTTTTTTTTAGTAATATCGCAAGGGTGTGAGGTTTTGATCTCCACTTGCACTCCATCCACTCTTGCCACCTAGGGCTAATGAGGTGACTGGTTGGGAATTACTTTTTGGACGGTGTTTAAAATGGTGGGAATTACTATGAAATCCTAAGGAAGGGACTTGTTACCAAAAAAATTATAATGACAAGTGAGTAGCTTAAATATGTCATTTCATGCAGAAGAATTTGTCATTACATACTCCTTAGTTATTGGACTTTTCGGTGATTAAGTCTTCTTTGGGACTCAAATCCTCCCTTTAAAATATGCCAATCTTGTTATTGTCGTTGTGTGTTTATTTGTTGAGTGATCCTTTTATGTGCCATGCTGCAGGATGCTGTGAAAGATATCGAGTAGAAACTACTCAGCTTTTGCCAAATGATAACCAGCTCACATGCCTTGTCGGCAAAGATATATCTTAGCAAATGAGAGGAAAAGCGAAGCGTCATGGTAAATGAAAGAACCAGCATATCTGTAAAATTATTTTTTATGCAGTTGAGTAGGCTCTTCGCTTCTTTATTCCCGGTCCCACCCTAAAAAGGGTTGGGGTTTCTGACATTGTACATTGTACACTGTATCCACTTTATAAATAAAATAGTAATGCTGGTTGCACATCAAAGTCGCAAATTCTCAAAAAAGTGATGTTGATTCATTATGATGTTTTTATAGTTGGGATGATCATAGGATTACTGAATGTACTGGTTTGGCAACGTTGGACGAGGAGGGATGAGAAATATTGTTTCATCCAGTGTACAGGCATAATTGGATCTCTGTTCCATTTGAGAACCATCAAACTAGATATCATGTTTGGTGTCTACTTTTGTGCAAGATTCCAAGCAAATCCCAAGAAATTACACTTTGTTCAGTTTTAGGTGATTTGATAACATGTTCGGATCTTGAATTTGTTGGGAACCAAACCAATTATAATGAGAGAGGGAAAAAAACATTGAAGGAGTTTGTCAATTCTATGGAACAATATTCAAGTGGTTTGGTTGTCATCTAGTGACACGAGTGCTCGTTGCTTTAGACCATTTTGAGTTGAGCACATTTGAGTCAGGACCAAACAGTTGAGTTTACCTTTTCTAACCCCAAAAGAACATTTAGATCAGAACTATCTTCTCACCGATATCTGGGTTTATGCTTTCATTTTGCTATAATACTCCATTTCTTCACACATTCTTCCCTATGGCATTGTTACTCATTAGTCAATCTTCATTCTTGAGCAAGTGATGGGAATCAAGAGACCTCTCCAAATCCTACATTTAGAACCCATGTTCCATTGCAGGACATTGAAGGACTGATGACTCATTCAAGAAGTAAAAAGATGAAGGGAGTTTTTTTCCACATAAAAGTTTAGGTAAGTTGGGTGTTGAGGGCTTACTAAGGTCTGGGCACGTCACAATCTTATGGGTTATGAGCCAATTCCTTTTCAACTATATCAACCTTTATTAGTAGAATGAAGAATGTTTTAGAAGCTTTGAAAAGTATCAAATTTGTGATGGAGGCCCAAGCACTTTTAAGAATGGAACCTTCTTAGATATGAAGTAGGTTAGATTTAAGTGCATTAATTCATATTCATCACTCTTGTGGTTTAACATTTTATATGTATGTTAATATGCTTGAACCGTAAGATGAATTGTACTGTAAATAAGGTCTTGTATTTAAGACATAAGGAAATATGATTTTTCAAACAGAATAAATCAAAACTACACAATTTTAGAGTATTTTTATTTTAAAAAATCGTAAGATATTAAAGAGTCAATTGTTTTATTTAGAATTTATTGACAAAAAGAAATAAAAAAATTTGGGAAATTGGGGCATTGCAAAAAAACGTAAACTTATTTTTAAAAACTAAAAAGCCAAAATAATGTTGTTTTCTTTGTTTTTGTTTTTGGATTCCTTAGTTTTTTTTGGTTGAAAAATTGAGAAACTGTTTCTTTGCGTCTCCATTTTTTTTTTTGTTTACATTTGACGATTTGAGTTTCCATCAAAGTTACATCCTCCGATCCCAATATGCTTATTTTCAAATGTCATTTCTTAAAAACAATTATTCAAAAAAAAATTAACTTTTTTTCTCATAACCTGTTTTAACAATTTTATCAAACTGTTTTAATAACAAAAAATTGAAAGGAAACAAACAAGCTCTATGTTTTCTTCTTTATAATTGAAGGCAGACCCTATGGAATCATCACAGGTCCTTATTTCACATGCAAGTTCAACACACGCTTAAACTTTCCTTATCTCCAGGCCTATAGAGCTGTACATCACTTGCAAAGCTTAAGAGCATTCAAAGGATGAACAAAATTCCTTGCCAACTTTTCTTTGTTCATTATTCATATTTTAATTAGTTGTCATAAGCTCAAGATAAAAGATTCTCCATAGTAAGGATTATTAAAAGCTATATGTTCAAAAAACATCAACCATTTCAATTCAGGTGTTAATGTAAAGCAAGTACAAAAAACTGGACCAAACAAATAGGTTCAGATAAGAAAATGGTGAATCAATCCTCAATCTGGTCTGGTTCACCATTTGAACTGGGACCGAGTTGACCTAATCAATTCGGTGTTAACCAATCCAACCTAGCTAAACCGGCGGGTTGGGTTGGTAAACCATTCCCTTTTAAAAAAATTGAAAGCTTGAAACACCAAAAAAATGAACTAGAGTAGGAAGATGTAGTTCATTAATTTTAAAAAAAATATGGTAACAAAACTAACATTTAATTCTCTATTTTCTATTTAAACAAATTTACTCATGAGGAAATAAGGTAAAAATAATTCATTTTACCTCAATTATTTTTATTATTGATATTTAATTAAACTCTAAGAATTTAAAATAAGGGTAAAAAAATTAATATTATAGGTTTTACCTATTATTTTTTATTAAATAAAATATAATATACTAAATTATATTATTTTCTCTTAAGTGTACTTTTTAAATGTAAGGGATCAAACTGAAACTTAATGTAAATTTAGAAGACAAAATGTATACTTTAACCTTATTTTTATGTTGTATATTGATGGAATTGTTTATGTATAACCTTTGTAGACTTCTTGTGAAATTGTACTGCTGAAGAATATCTCTCTGAATTGTGTGCAAGCTAAAGAGCCATAGGTAAATCTAGATGTTCTTCCATATACATGTAAATTGTGTAAGCCAATTATTGCCATTTTTTTTTTGTCAAAGAAAATATGCATCATTACCAAATAAAAAGACTCAGGGACTACAAAATTAGCCAACTCCCAACCTATCTTCAGCAGAAAAACCTCTTCCTTACTATCTAGTCCATTTAAAGATTTTTTGGCTAGTCAATCTGTTGCTAAATTACAAGTTCTTGCTATAAAAGATGCACTGTGTACTGCTTTAATTATTTTTTCTTTCCCAGCTTAGCAAAGAAACTGTTTGTTCCACCCCTTACTTTCTTTCTCACCCTATCCGTAACAAATGCTAGAGCTTCTACTTTAGATCTATCCCATAAAATAGGAAGCCATAGGTATTTCCCAAGGGAATCAGCTCTAGGAATTCCCAAATTTCCACAAATCATATCCTTTATCTCCTCTGTGGCTTTATTAGGCACAAACACATAGGATTTCTCTATGTCAATACCCTGCCCTGATGCTTGACAGTATTCTTCTCAAAAACTCTCTAGAATCATACCATTACTCCTACTAGCTTTGAGGGAAAAAATAAGTCATCAGCAAAGAATCAATGTGTCAACATAAGGCATTCCCTTGTGATCATGATACTTTGCAAATCCCTTCTATTATTGTGAGTATTAATCATTCCAAAGAGAACATCAACAACGAAAATGATCAAATAAGGGGAAAGGGGGGTCTCCCGTATAAGGCCTCTCTAAGGCATAAATGAGTCCAAAGTTCAACCCTCTAATTTCAATTAAAAAGATACTGGAGACATACATTTCATAATTTTCTCAACACATTTAACATCAAAATTTAGTTTTAACAGTAAGGCTTTAAGGAATTTTCGCTCCACTAGGTCATAAGCTTTTTTTAATGTTTATTCTAATAGTGGTTGATGTGGAGCTTGCCGGAGATGAAGGCCGATGGTGCATGTAATCCAAGATTCTTGTTCATGTGAGTCTACTAAGCCTTCATCTACCCTTAGATTTTTCCATATCTGCTATTTGGGTTCTAAGGGGTTGAGTCAAGATTGAGAAAAAGTAAGATTTTCAATGATTAAATCAAGCTATAAGTAAGACTAGAACTTTGTTAAGCTATATTAAGCGTTAGATTCGAATCCAAAGTTCAACCCTCTAATTTCAAGTAAAAAGATACTGGTGACACACATTTCATAATTTTCTCAACACATTTAACATCAAAATTTAGTTCTAACAGTAAGGCTTTAAGGAATTCCCACTCCACTAGGTCATAAGCTTTTTTCATGTTTATTTTAATAGTGGTTGTTGTGGAACTCGCTGGAGATGAAGGCCGATGGCTCATGTAATCCAATATTATTGTTCATATGAGTCTCCTAATGAAAATACCTAAAAACCATACCATAATAATTTAACCAAAATAATTAAATAATGATATATTTATACGGAAGCGATTTCCTTTAATAGCACCCCGGATCCTAGACCCAAGATCCATCCACATATTGTCACATAAATCCATAACTCTTGGCACGAATAATGAACCAATAACACAGTGCCCACAAGTTCTCCATGCCAATCATCCCAAAATACAATTCATCATGATAATAATTATGGGTCCTATATGACAATATAAAATTCAATACAATACCAATACCAGAAGAGCCGACAAGGCTTAATAATTACGCCTTTGGCTGCTTCTCTTGGCCTCTAATAGAATTAGAGGTCTTGCTTGAAAAATAATAACAACGGGATGAGACAATAAGTCTCAGTAACCAAAACCAATTTCTAACATATGCAGGATAGGAATGCAAGTCATAGAAGCAAGTTTGTCAGCATAATAATAATTTCATAATATTTATCAAAAGCAATTAACCCCCTACCCACCTACCCCGCCTTATAACTTCTGGACTTGGTATAGCCTATCAGTGCTAGTATATTTGGCTAACGGCTAGCTAGTCACTTCAAGAACACTACCCCTTCCCATACCACCTGCAACAAGCTAAGGTAAGGAGGTGTCCACCCACACTAACTTAGCTTATATCCGGGCCAAGGATCAGCAAAAGTTGAGGGACACAATAATTCACCACTATTCGTTCGTCCCGAAAATAACCCCACAATATAACACATAATAATATAAATTAAATGCATAGCTATTATTCGTAGTGTTCCAATGCCATAATCATATCATTCATCACAAATGTCACCACATCCTATGTATAACAAATCACTCATATAGTTTAAAAATATACTGCTTCACTGAATAATTGTCATAAATAAAAATATGTAAAAATTGTCTAGATCACAAGTAAATTTTTCCATAAAGAAAGTAAGGGTTAGAAAACACCTTACAGTCCACAAAAAGCATATAAAAGAAATTAATCCCGGTTACCTTAATTCCAAGCTAAATCCCACTAGCTTTGAGAACAAAGCAACCAAATACAGCTCAACCACCAATTAATCTACACAGTAATGTAAATACGAATTTAATATAAAAAATTAAATAAATAATTACCTAAAATAAAATTACTTGAAATATGATTATGGTGAAAATTTATTATAAAACATATAATGGCAAAATCATCAATCTAAACCGATTGAAATACAAATAACACTTTCATTGTACCAAGTAAAATATCATAAACAATTTTTATATCTTAAAATACCTAATGAAATTGAATTGGAAACTTTTTATAATAAAGTTATTTATAAAATCACGTAATACAAAAATAATAAATCTAGACTGATCAAATCTATCCATAAATCATCCTCTTCATTTTGCTACCCATCTTTATTTAGTTATAATGTCCTATATATCCAAAAATTATATCTCTTTTCAACATAACTAAATTTCTAAAATACTCAAGGTATCAAATAAGTAAATATAACCTTATAGAATTTAGTTATAAAAATAGATATACAGTTTTATGTCCTTCTACGAGTAAAACTCAAACTAGATAAAAATCTAGGTTCCAAGATATTCTCTAATAAACATAATATTACTACCAAAAGAAAGAGAAAAAATTTAGAACAACATTCATGAAAGGAGTCTAACGAAAATAACTCATTTTGCTTACCCAAATAATCCCACAAGCAGAACCTCATACTGAAAAACCCTCTTACACTCCTTTCTCTCTCTCACACTCTCTCCAGCACAGCTCCCTCTCCTCTCCGGACTGTGAATGTGGTTTTATGGTGTGTAGTGTGTGCATGTGAGGGTGTGGGGGTATTTATAATACCCCCATAGTTGTACGGTCCCGAAGTCTCTCTGATTTTTTTTGCCTAACACCCAACCTCATCCCACCTGCAACACGCAAACCATATGTCTCTGCTTTCTTTCTTTTTTTTTTTCCTTTTCTTCTTCTTCTCTCTTTACTTTACTTATACTCAACCTTACTTCTCCCTCCCTACTTTTTCCTGCCACACGCCACCTCCTATCAAGTTTTGTTGTTTTTTTTTCTTCTTCAGATGGGACATTACACCTAAACCTTCATCTACCCTTAGATTTTTCGATCTATGCTATTTGGGTTCTAAGGGGTTGAGTCAAAGGTGAGAAAAAGTAAGATTTTTAATGATTAAATCAAGCTATAAGTAAGATTAGAACTTTCTTAAGCTATATTAAGCATTAGATTCGAATCCAAAGTTCAACCATCTAATTTCAATTAAAAAAATACTGGTGACACACATTTCATAATTTTCTCAACACATTTAACATCAAAATTTAGTTTTAACAGTAAGGCTTTAAGGAATTTCTGCTCCACTAGGTCATAAGCTTTTTTCATGTTTATTTTAATAGTGGTTTCTATGGAACTTGCCGGAGATGAAGGCTGATGGCGCATGTAATCCAAGATTCTTGTTTATATGAGTCTACTAAGCCTTCCTCTACCCTTAGATTTGTCCATCTCTGCTATTTGGGTTCTAAGGGGTTGAGTCAAGATTGAGAAAAAGTAAGATTTTTAATTATTAATCAAGTTATAAGCAAGATTAGAACTTTCTTAAGCTATATTAAGCATTAGATTCAAATTTTCTTGATTTCTTGAGGTTCTAGTTCATGGTTGCCATTCATGTGAACAATAATCTCTTCCTAGATTGATTTATGGCAAAAGATGTGGGTTTTCATGGTTCAAAGTGTGATTTATTTGCATTTGAGCTTTTATGAACATCTTATATTGAGTAAAATTTTAATTGGCCAAATGATCTTCGTTGACCTATGAAATTCAGTATGCAAATAACACTCATAATAAACTTTAAATTGAGTCCTAAAAGCACTTTATTTGGATAAGTAGGTTGTGAGTTATGAACCATCAAAGTTTGGTTTTGAAATATGGAAATCTAAAAGTTCCATATTTATTCGGAGTGGCTATGAGGTTGAAAAATTAAGTTTTGGAAGCTGGAAAATGATTTAAACTTGTTATTTTAATGTCTTTAGGTGTTGTATAATTCTTGATTTTTAAACTATGTTTAGAGGCTCTAAAATGAAGGTTAAGTATCATTTTTAAATTCAAAAATTCCATACCTTTTAGTGTTTGTTGAGTTGAATTAATTGTTGTAGGGTTTCATATTATGGTTAGGAGGGGAATAAGAAGATAAGTTGGAACCTGAAAGTTGAAGAAAAATCATATATTCAAAGCTAAGGAGGTTAGTGAATATCGTCCCATTCAAATTCCTATAAGTGATATTTAATTTATGCTATTAGTTATATCATTATTAAATCATAATTCAATGAGCAGATAGACTTATTGTTCTTATTGAAGTTATTTGTTTATTTGTCACACCTTATTCCTTATGGTAATGAATTTAAAGGAAATATTTTGCAATGACTTTTTAGAATTTTATGTTGGGGTCCTTGGTTGTGGAACATTCTGTGTAAGAATTTAGTATTGAAAAATTTCTTCTTATTATTTACTATACAATAAAATGACCCCATGCATACTTGAAACCATTTGAAGAGCCGGTGGTGTGGTAAGGCACTACCCAGTTGTGCTAGCAGCCAAATCCATAAGCTTGCTAAGCGTCTGGTTGTGGGGATTCAAGCTTATGGTTATGCGTAGTCCTAAAACCATTACTCCTTAAGCCATAGGCCATCCCGAAAAAGAATCTGTTGGTGATGGATCTAATTCGATTCAACAGCTGTGCCTCAAGGCTCCAATCTCAAACCTTATGCCCTACTGGCTTCCTCTTTAATGATGGTGGAGTCCGTAACAAGTGTGTGTCCACACTTGTCATTATATTTTGTTAAAGTCTTACGAAAATATGAGACTTGAGAATTACTTTTTAAAATTGATTATGTCAAACAAGTTGTTTCACTACATACTTGAAATTATCCGATTAATGATTTTTTATGTAGTTTCAATTATGTTTTCATTATCTGCTGCATAAATTGAAATCTACTATTATATTATTTATCGAAGTTAAATCCCTTAAATGATATCCTCCAATTTCATGAAATTTTATGAATGGGATGTTATTCACCATAAATTTACTCTTGGCTTGATATAGCTTTATTGATCATATATCTCTAGTTGAGCGGTGAAGATCCTCCTCACTATTTAAAAGCTCACTGCTTTATTTTGTAGATGAAGCTTGGTAGATAGAAACTTAAGCTTTGTATTATTTTTTAAGGTGAAATGCTCCGTGTAGTCTATAAGCTATGTCCATATGACTTCCTTTATATTTTGAAGAATATGGATGAACTGTGATGGAGTATTACTCCAAATGCTTTTATGAGATCATAGGTCATTGTAGAACTTTTGGGAAGTTTGTCTTACAAAGGAGCTCTGCCAAAATTTTTACAATAAACCTAATATTTTTTTATAACATAGAATATGTTATTATATATAAATCTTGGAAGAAGAAAGTGGATAATATACACATTTTAAACTAATATATTATTTAGCATTTTGGTAAATAGAGTAATTTACAAATTGAAGGCCTAAGGAAAATGAGATTTCTCATATTCCGTGCTGGTCAACTCAAATTCTTAGGGTGTGACATGAATGAAGATTGATCTTTGCCACATTTGAATGTGCTCACATGATATAATGCACAAAATGCAACCATTCATTTAAATAAGTTCTCTCATTTGAATGAAGATTTATCTTCACCACATTCGAATGAGCTTAAATGTTATTAGCTTACAGATAACAACTATTCATTCAAATGAGTAAGTGCTCTAATCCAAATAAAAAATTATCTTCACCACATTCGGATGGGCTCAAATGATGTCAACTTATTGATTTCAACAATTCATTTAAATGAGTAAGGTCTCTCATTTGAATGAAGATTTATCTTCACCACATTGAAATGAACTCAAACGATAGCAAGTTACAGAGTTCAATTATTCATTCAAATGAGTAAGTTCTCTCATTCAAATAAAGATTGATCTTCACCACATTCTAATGAACTCAAGCTATAATCAGCTTATATATTGCAATTATTCATTCGAATGAGTACATTTTATCATTCGAATGAAGAAGTTTTCCCAATCTGATGCTTTTTTGAACAAACTTTAATAGCTGAGTTTTTATAATTTCATTCCTTTTAAAAAATTCGTTCCACTGTACTCTTCTTCCTAATCATTCCTAATAATTGGTTATAAAGTTTTCAAATGTCCAACGTATAGTATGTGGGATACTTCCAACAATGCTGCTATGTACATTAATTTGTCAATTATGTGGGATGTCTTTAAGGTCCATGAATGAGTTATCAATTGAGAGCAATAGAAGTCTCATTGAAGTGGATCCATAATTCAAATAGTGTTTGTGATTATTACAGAAGAAATGGAATAAGTGAAGTTTTCAATATAATCTGAAAATTATTAGTACACATTAATATGATACAAATGCCATCATAACATACCAATGTAACCAAATACAAAATTCAAGCAACCCATTATAAGATGACATTGTAACAAAATACAAATTAATCTATTCGATTTTTTTCCTGTTTACCTTGTTTGGTACACATAAATGATTTTGATGAAAGTGGAAGTTGAAGTGGAAATGATGTTGGAAGTAAACTTTAAAAGTTTGTTTGGTAGGTTAGAAATGGATATAGAACTCAGCTATATAAATTTTCTTTATTGAGATAAAGTAGATGATAGATTAATTGGAAATACTTTTTTACCCCTCATTAAGAAAAAAGAAAAAAAATAATTTGTAGATTTTGAATAGATTATTGTATATAATTTCAATTGAAAAGACTTTTTTGCCCCTCATTAATTGGAAAATAATTTTACCCCTCATTATTTTTTAATCCTAACATGTCTATAGTAAAAGAGAATCATCTGAAATTTTTGTGACCAAATAATTATGAAAATTTTATGTACCAGTAGAATTTTTTCCTTCATGAACTTTCCCAAGGGAACCAGACACATAAGATGGGGATTGTGTTAATTTTCTACCTTTTACTTTAGAAGCATATGAACCATGAGTTGCATAAAGATATGCTATATAATCAAATTAGAAAAGATCCAAAAAAAATGTTCGAAAAGATCTGCCATATACTCAAATTAGAAAAGATCCAATAAGTAACATAATACACACTTGTATATAGCAACTACATTGCATAAAAATCCACCAACTTAAAATCCTATCTTACACTGTATCAAAAAATCCCTTCACCTCATGAAATTGCACTTCCACTTAATTTATCAATGCTCATCTACTATCCCTACACCTCATGAAATCAACAAACATTTCATTAGCTAATGTCTCCCTATAGTTGCTCCAAGCATTAGATGGCTCAATTGTCAAAATAGGTTGGGCATCCATACTAGATATATTCACTTCCTCTTCTTCAAATCCCTCCTCAAGAGGATCCGATCCTAGTTGACGAATCAAATTATGGAAGAGACAACAAGCTATGACTATTCGACCATGAGTTTGCACGGGGTAAAATGAAGGACTCCTAAGAATAGCCCAACGTACTTTTAACATCCCAAAGCAACGCTCAATGACATTGCGTGCTGACGTGTGCCTCAAATTGAAGCATTCATGTGCATTTATAGGGTATCTTCCTTATCTCCATTCACTTAAATGGTACCGTTGACCTCGATAAGGTGCAAGAAATCCTTCACAATTTGTATAGCCAACATCAACCAAGTAGTATTGTCCTACGTAAAGTAAAATTTAAGACACCATTAGACAATGAAAACCGAAACTAAAATTAACATTTCATTGGTTATACAACATAGAAAATAAATTATACAATCAGCAACTGACCATTTACCTTGAGGCACTTTTAAGCTTCCATTTCGTCTATGAATTGCATCCCTCAAAACTCTTCCATCAGCAGCTGACCCTTCCCAACCATCAAGGACATATATAAATTGTGCATTAGGGGAGCAAAAACTAAGAACATTAGTAGTTATTTCTCCTTTTCTATTTCTATACCTTGCTTTGTCTTTAATGGGAACTTTCACTTTAACATGGGTACCATCGAGGGCACTTAAACAATTCTAAAATAACATGAAGTAGCAATTTAAGTGCAATAAAAAATGATAAAAATAATTCACATTATAATGATCAACAATATACCTCAAACCACTTCCGCTTCTCATCCATAGAATCCTCACGAATTGGTTCAAATTTCTTGAATAGCTCATCACTTAATTGCATCATAGCCATCAAAACTATATTAAAGTATCGGCTTATAGTTTCACCCGACCTCCCAAAATAAAATTGTGCAACTCTATTCTTCACATGATGAGCAAGAATGTGGAGATACATTGCAACTTGCTGATCAACCAACATATTTTTAGTTGGTTTTAAACCACCTCTTATATCAAGCATAAGGCATAACTTATCAAAAGTAGCTATATTCATTCTAATAAGATTAAAACAAGTTTTGTCACTGATATACAATATATTCCGAAGTTGAACTCTCCTAGAATAAAAGTCAACAGTGTATGGCTGACAAGGAATTTGGCATTTATGCATGGCAATAGCAATGCAAACATTCATAAAACATTGGTGCATAGCAAACACAACATTCAACCACCAAACTAGCATATGCACAGCTAATTTGCTTGTTTCTGCATCCATGACTGTATAAAAACACATAATGAGATCTCACATGTATAATATAAATATATTTGATTCGTTAATATGCCAAAAATCAGTCCCAGAGCTCTATTACTGAAGCTGAAATAAAAAAACAAATATGTAACCAAAAATATTAATAGATATATATAAATATAACCAAAACAAAACAAAAGAAAAAACATAATAAGGATCACCATAACCCCGTAGAACAAACAGCCCATATAAATATGTGTGTGTGTGTAACAGCCCATATATGACTAAATGTGTGTGTGTGAACAGAGATTGAATAGAAGAAATTAAATTGGGAAATTTAAATTAAAACAAACCATATATACACATATATAAATATATGTGTTTTGCACAATCTTACGAAATGGATAAAACCCATATATAAATAAGATCTGCAAAACATACCAGAATATATTACAAAACGGAATCAAAAAGCAGACAAGAAGATGGAAATGAAGGGCTACAAAAGAGATGAATAGTAACCAAACAAATTCAAACAACATCATCAAGCAGAAAAAATGAACAATGAGCAAAAATTTTTGAAAAAAAAGAACCAAAGAGATTCATCAAGCACTGAAGAGATTTGAAAGAAATGATGGAGTTGGGATAAAGAACCAAAGAATAAAAAATTACCTTTCTCGACTGTGTCCCTTTCTTTATACTTTTCTGACCTCCGCCATGAAGCTCGACCACCGCTGTGAACTGCAATTTGCCCCACTGCTCTGCTTTGGCTTACGATGGTAGTTCGTCTTCTCCGACTCGTCTTGTTGTGTGTTTGATCGAAGAATAATTTTATTTTGAAGATTTGGGAATGGGCAAAGGTGTCCAAAAAATTCATAACATGGGGTAATATCATCTAGAAATTATCATTTCCATATAAGTGAAATGAGTTCCATCAGTAGGCCCATGGAACTCAATTCCAACCTTTTTTAGAAATTACAATTCCATAGAATTGGGCTCCAACAAAACAAACAACCCTTTTTTTCAATTCTCACCCCAATTCCAATTCTAAGTATTGGGTTCCAATGTACCAAACGCAGCATTTATTTGTTATCATGTGAAGTACATTATCAGCATGCAAGTTGTTCCTGTGCGTTACAATCCATCACAAGCATCCAACCTTGACTTGATGAAGCTCATCCTCTGAATACTTAGGCATCATATGTCCAGCATAATCATAAATGGTGTCATCCCACATCTGTAACCAAGTTAGCACATGAACCCAATAAGAAGCCCTACAATCATCAATTCATAAGAAAGCATAAATTATTGATTTGAAATAGAAAAACACAGAGTCATAAACAAATAACTGACAAAAACAACTCACATGTCTGTTTGTCCATGAACTTTAGCCCAGTTCAATGATTTGTCAATTTGGACATATTCATCTAACAATCATGCCTTAACCATTCCACTTATTTCAACGAAACAATCTCCCTACATAATGAAATAATAAGCAGTTGAAAGAAACCTTAAAGCAAAAATAACAACTTCACACCAGATATTGGCAATAATACAAAAGATTTAGTGCACACACAACGGCTTGATATCCTTTAACCTGTTGTACCCTTCTTCCTTGCTCGCTTTCTCACACTTCTTGTTTGCATGTTCAACCAATGAGTCAAGGGCATAGAAGCACATGGTATTGGTCTATAATGTATAATAGAATCAATGGTCCATGAATAGTTCTGAAATGTTATATCCAATATATTGAGGTAGTATATCATTTTTACGATCTTCACATGACCATGTAAGTGCATTGACTACCATTTGACTTGTGAAATCTACTGAAAATATATGACCCTAACCATAGTTCTCTAGTCGGTCCCTCACCAATTTCTTTTCAACCATGGACATTACATGTGTTCATTACATACAAAAAAAATCAGTAGTATTCAATACCCTAATGATTTATTAATATATACATGTTTCACCATATCATTTATCCATACACAAACATGTCCATAATGATTCTAATGCAAAATATATCCAACAAGTTAGTTTCAATTATTAACTACGGAAAGTGACTATCAATTATTAACTACATAGCAATAAAGCATATACTTACTCATGATCCTCATCTTTACAACACCTGGTTGTCAACAATTGATAAAGGGCTTCCTTTAGATCAATTGTTCTCTTCTTTCTAGCTTTAGTTTTGTTTATCACCCATGGAGATACAATGTAGACCTTCTTCCCTAGTAGACTTAAACCTCCTCCTTCTCCTCCCCACCTTGAGATACATATTAACTTTATCCTCTTCCTTATCATCTTGTGCTTCATTTCTCCTTTTTCCTCTTCCTCATCTTGTTCATATTCTTTTCCTCCTTCGTTCTCATCCTCCTCCTCCTCTTTCCATTGACACCTTCTAATTCAATTTCCTCCTCCTTCTCATCATCATCACATAATCATCATATGAATTTTCACCTTTTGCCTTCAACCTTAATGAAAGCGCATAAGTTCATCTCCAATCATTGGCACCAAATTCTTGTATGTTCTTATTTCCTGAAAATTTGAGTATCATATGCATAAACAATTGATGCATTAATTTATAAACAACACAAAACAAAATCACATTAAGGCTAATACATGTACTGGATGAATGAAATCTGATTTCCCCTATGTAATATGCCTTCACTGCTTTCCTTTTCCTTCTTCAACCTTTCATGGACCTTATTATCATTCAAATACCCAATAAAATCTTCATAATTATAGGCTTTTTTTTGCGTAGTGGAAAACCTTGTAAGCAATAAATTTGCGTATGATGTTGATACAGCTCAATTGCATGCCAATGACAAGGTTGATAGAATATAATGACAACATGTCATAACTAATAAGCTCATACAAAAATACTACAGTCAGACTCACCATTAAAAAGTATATACAACCCCCCCCACATACTTCTTGCCTCATCCTTACCTTCTGCCAATGCTCTTTTACAATCTTCAATATACTTACAGAGTTCATTGAAGATATAAGATGACTAATTGTAATTGGCTAATGCATTTTCTATTAGTACAATTACTTTCAATAGATGACAACCAACCTCTGTACTTGCACCAGGACACAACAAGGTTCCTAGTGCATACAGAGCAAATAGAAACTCAAAGTTTGTATCCTCATTTGGTTTTGTCAACCATGATGCTATTATTTTTTATGGAAGTTTACTATACACACTCCTATATTGCTTGAAGGCTTCATCTTCTTCTTTAACCTTCTCTATTTTAGTTTCCTCCCCATTACAAGTAGACCCATTAACTTGTGCACATCTTCAATCCTCAATTTCAACGTCTTTCCTCTGATACAAATTTTCTTAGTTGGAGATTCAAAGGCACGCATTAACTCTCCACATAAATCTCTTTGAATTGAATGGCAATGCAACTTCAATCAAACCCTATATTCATCAACCTTGTCATCAGATCCTCTTTCTCCTTCAAACTCATGCATACTTGGATGAACCAGTTGGGCACACACCTTGCATGGAAAGGATCATTGTGCTTTCTCCATTTGGAGCCCTTAATGCCTTTGCTCTTATATCATATTCATTCCTTTGCCTCTCTGATAACACATGCCAAGTATTTTTCACATTGTCACACCCCTCTCTAAAAGACTTCTATTTACCTCAATTTTTTCCATAACATTTAACAATGCATAGTAAGTACCCAAAAAAATTAAAGCTATTTTGTTTATCTTTCCTTCTTGTACTTCAATGATGCGAATCAGTATGACACATCGAATTCCAATGAGCTATTACAAATTCCAAGTGGGTCAATCAATAGAGCAAGACCCAAAAGAATTAAAAAAGCATTGAATGAGTTTATGCAAAAGTTTCAAACAAATGGCATTTGGAGCAACAAATGATAATGAAGACTTCAAGGATGTCATTAATTTGATCTGGGATGAAAATGGATCTGCATATCATATTTAGGGCTTGGAGGTTTCAAATTAAGAGGCTTGTATCAAGTGATATACATGGGAAGACTCATTTAAGCCTAAATAATCACATTTTATTTATGTGACAATTTGAATTTTGAATTAGATAGGATTAGTTAGAATATATTTTTTTGAATATCCTTCTACCTAGATTTTAGGATAGGTATCAGTTTTAAATATGAATTTTATCTTTTACATTCTATATTGCATTTCATCTTTTTATGATAGAATTTCAGAATGTAATCTTTATAAATACTAATGTTCATTTTAGAAAACAGATTAAAGATTGGAGACTATGAGATTTGAGTTTTGAGATTAAATTTTGCATTTTGCAAATTGCTTCTTGAGAGAGGATTCTCTCTAAGGTTCTTTATTAAACTAACAACTTATCAAGGCTTGATTAACCTTGTGTCGTCTTCCAACACATAGGGTTCTTATTCTTCCGTGTTCATGAGTTTAAGTTGATTGTTAACCTTTGTTTAGCTTTCTTAAGGTGCGTATATTTCTGATTGGTTATGGGTTCGTGGGATCTTTCCCTAATGGGTTCACCACTTCCCCATCTTATTAATGTGTCCAACAAATATATCAATGCTTCTACTAAGCAATACTTAAAGTCTTATATATTGAAACAAAATAAATGATAAAGATCATCCTATCCAACTCATGGTCAATTGTACCCCATATAAATTGATTTGGACAATATACCATATACAAACTGAAAAATTAATAGTGGCATCTCGTAAAGTTAAAGTCTTTTAGAAAATGAAGAAATTAAGCAAACCCTCACTACTTGACCTTAGCCTTAGGAAGCAAATCTCCTTTCACCACCTGGCTGGAGCCACAATCACTCATCTCCTAGCATCATCCTATCCCTATTCCCAAATACTATTTCACAGAAAATTTCTCTTAAGACTACATCCTAAATCTCTTAAGCAAATCTCCTTAGAGTAGTCAATCGACGGAGTGAGACACAACAACAACCACAACGATGACGAAAGGCACCAGTGACTTTGATAAAGTGACCACGGACACCAACAGAGACCATGACCCACACTACCGGAGCAAATAGAAGAGGCGAAGTTGCGAGGTGGAATGGAAGTTTGTAATGAGGAGGCACCGTCCGCTTTGAAGCGCTTTTCAATTCAAATGAGATGGGCAGTTTGGTCATTTCACATTTGGAAATAATATAACTGATGTCCTATGGAACTTTAGCTTAATTTGATGAATTTCACGGATTTGGTGGTGATTAATTCTCATCATGGGACCTGTATGTAATTTCCCCTTAAAATATTACTTATTCAGTGTAATAAAATGATAAAAGAAAATATTTTATAGGGCCAAATATATAAAAAAAATACTTATTGCTAAGCACATCTGAGTGTTAAATGTTTAAACAAACACTTGGCAATTTTTTGTAGTCTAAGAGTGAAATACTTAAACTTGATTCTCATAAATAAATAGTTTTTGAATGTTATCTTTGTGAATAGTTTTTCTTAAAAGATAGTTGAGAAATTGAGTTACCTACTCTAATAATGATTATTTGATCACCCACCAAACCGGTACTTGGTTAAGTACAAATGACCAATTAGCTTACTTGCCAAAATACTTTGGACTCGTTTGGCTTCACTTCTAAAATTTAGGTTTTGCAAATCTAGGTTTTGCCACAAAATTTAGATTTTATCCAAATACTCATTTTTTCAAAATTTAGGTTGAAAAAGTTATTTTCTTGTTAAATAACATTCTCTCATAATAAATTTTCTCTTTCCTCTTTTTCTTTCTTTCTCTTTCCTACTTACTTTTTGCCTCGAACTCCGAAAAAGTCAATAACTTTTCAAATACAATCACATTTCAAAATCTAATTTTTGTCTCAGAATCCATAAAAGTTATTCTCCCAAAATTTATTCTCCAAAACTTAGGTTTTACCTTGAACTTCTGTAAAATTTATTTTCAAATGGACTTCCAAACGAACTATTTATCTACAAGAGGAAATTATCAAGAGACACTATTTGTTTACCCTCAACCAACACCTCCTCAACTTTAGGAATACTAAAGTGTTAATGTGTAAATTTAGTGATGCAGATTCTGTAAAAGTACACCTAGCATCATAATATTGATTTTGGGGTTAATGTCTATCGCTTTCTAAAATTGATGGTTCCAATTGAAAATTGGAACTTGAAAAGTCTCAAGATAATTTGGAGGGGGGACCCAGACACCATTTTATAAGTTGAGGTTGCTAATGCTTGCCGTGTAGACAAAGAACAACCACTGAACTCTATCATAAATGGATAAAAAAGAAAAAGAAAATTTGTTGACTTCTCTACAGTAGTAACTAATGTTTTAAAAGCTATACCGAGCATTGAGCTTCGACGCCGGCGTTGAAGCTCTGGTAGCTACCGGAGCTCTAACGGCAGTTCTTACTGTGAGGGTGGTTGGGGTTTTTTTTATAAAAAAAAGAGGGGCAAAATTTTAATATTCCATTTTGATGATTTAGTATTGATTTGGGATTTGTGATATTAGAGTAATCTTTTTGGAATTTTGAAATTCAAAGTGTTATTTTATTGGGATCTTCCCATTGAACTTGATCCAAAATGATTAAAAAGAAAAAGAAAATTTGTTGGCCTATGTACAATAGTAACAAATGTCCTTCAAAGAACCGTTAAAAAAATGATTTTACATAATTCAAAATAAATATATTACAGAAGTTTTATCTTTGTTTGCACGAAAACAACTCTAAACAAACTTACCAAACACGCTCATAAGCCGTACCGAAGAAGCCAACGAATCACTACTCAAATGGTTATATAATATCTAAATAAAATAATATAATGTACATGTGACGATATAAATATTAAAACAAATATGAATTTTTATATATATTAAACTTTACTTTAATATTAGTAGTTTTTATATTAAAAATAATACACACATACACACCCCACAACATGAATTTTAAATACATACAAATAACATATTATTTTATAATAACTTAAATAAATATATAATATATATTTAAAATTTTCCTCTCAATTTTTTCCTCATCGCTGTTCCCCATACATTTACCTACACCATTAGCTTATTTATTACAATAATTTATTTAAAATTTGAATGTTAAATATATATAAAAAACGGTGACATCCCTTCTCCCAAGTCCAAATCTGATAATTATTCTGAATAACATTACTTCCCCACTCACACCCCTCTAATTCATGTACTTTACTTTTTTTCTTTAAAGTTAAACACCCTCAACCATCTTACTCTCTTTCTCCCATCGTCAACTTCAGATCTAATTTTTTGGTAGGATGATTTTTTGAAAACTAAATTTTGAATAGAAATGCCTCGTTTGGTACGCAGAATTAATTTTGATGGAAATGGAAATGGATATGGAGATGGAGATGAGCTTTAAAATTACGTTTGGTATGTCATGGAAATGAATATGGAATCCATATCTTTTTTTCATGAATGTTGATTTTTTTTTTTTGAAATGTAATAAAAAAGACTATTTTGCATAAGGGAGGATATTTTGGTCCAAAAAAATTAGACTCCATGGAACCCAAATGAATTCCATAGGTTTGAGTATGGAATTGAAATTGGGTATTTAGGTGGAATTGAATTCCACATGGAATTGTAATTCCATCATACCAAACATGCCAACATCATGGAATTCAATTCCAATTCTATTTCCACCCTCCCATTTCCACCGTACCAAACGAGTCATTAGATGATATGATTTATGTTTGAATTGTACTTAGCATAAGTGACTTTTTGCTTAAAGAAAAACTTGTTTAAATAAATAATTGTGAAATAACTTATATTGGCAAAAAAAAAACAAAGAAATAACTTATGCTGAAAAATGGCTTAAAAGGAAATAAATCTTATTAAATAATGCATATTTATGTATAGTACATTAGTTTATATATTGTGAGACTATTGCAAGAAGGAGGAGCTCACCATGTTCACTGTGGTAAATTTTGGCCTAAAATATATCCAAACAACAGCTTATTTCACATCCTTAATCTAGGTCATAACAGTGAAGATTAAAAAAAAGTTAAATAAACTACTATATTTTTATTTTTTTAAATTGATTTGCATGGTTTATAAACTGATATATATAATGTAACGATATATATAATTATTTCAAAATATATACAGTTTAAAACATTTTATTTAATTTCTTTAATCTTTTAAAAAAAATATATTCAGAAAGTGTATTAATTTTAGATTAGATTATTTCATCAGCATGTAACAATTAATTTTCAGAAAGAACTTCATTTTTCTTTGTCTTTTTAAAACCTTTGCCCCTCATGGCCAAGTCATCAACTGGGAAGCCTTATTCTGAAGCACTCACAACAAACAATAAGGCTAATAGTTCCTTGTCATCGGCCAAAAAAAGAGATAGTTCCTTGTCCCTGTCCTGAGATAGTTCCTTCAAAACTCAGCCAATTCTAAATCTAACTCTACCCATTCTTCTGCGTAGAACTTGCGAAGGTAAGGTTTGAGACGTCTCCTTTCACTTGGTTAAAGAAATAGAATTTAGAGCAACCAAGACGAGCAAGTTCTTCATAAACTTACACCACTATGTCAGCATACGGTTTCTTATTTTATGAAACAATCTTGAGACATTTAGCATCAAAATGCATTTTCAACCTCGTAACGTACGTTGATATCTACGAAACGCTTGGTCGAACAGGCCCGAAATTCTTCATCTTCTCTGCATTTTCACTTGAACTTTCAGATCAAAAACACACCAGAAGACAGATTGAGGAGAGCGAGGAGGTGGAGCAAGATGCAAGGGCGACACACACACATTGAACACGACAAACCTCCATTCACCTCCTTTTATCTTCGTTTTTCTTCCGTTTTATCTGCACCTATTCACCCTACCAAGTTTAAATATCCAGTAATCTCTGCCCAAAAGCGGGCACTGGTTTAAAAACAGCTTTTCTCCTATCCAAAATGGCCTAATGCCAAAAACAGCCACCGTCAAAATGAGCGACGCCAAGTCCAGCCGACGGTTCAGCCGGGCGAACAGTCCAATTCACTTCGTCTATTAAATCATTGGGGGTAACGACAAAATTAACGTCCCGAGATAACAAGTTTCTCTTCGGATCTTCAACATAACAACACAAATTCCTCTCAAAACAACTAATGTGTTCCATTTGAGTTTTGGCGATCATGTGAAGTTATAATGTACGAGAAATGTTCAAGTCAACTTCGAAAATTATAAGATTCTTAGTCAATGTTGCTCTTGAAAGAAACTATTTTCAATTTTTCATTTCTGGGAATAAAGCATGTGACTTAAAAGATCATGTTGCCATGGGAATCAGAAGGATTTCTAATAAATTATACATTACAAACTCTTGAAAGAAGCATCCAGAACACGCTAAAGTAATAGGGAATAAGGTCACACAAATATGATTCCATTTTCTTTAATGGTGTCAAGAACAATGCCTAGTTTACCTTCAATCCTTTCATCTTTCCTTGGTTCATAAGCCATTGCATACACATCAGCTTCCTTCGATCGCTCAGCAATAAGTCTTCCTATCACCCTGCAAGCATTATGATCAGTCAAGGATGGCAGAGAGTGTCTGAGATCCTTCGCATTGGTGGTGGCAACTGAAATGACTTTGCTCGTTCCCCGGTGCATCACTTTGGCGTGGATAAATCTTTTTGAGAAGAAAACATTCAATAAGAATGGCCTCATGTACATATCTGTCCTCTGCTTCCATGACTTTCTATTAGGTTTCTTTGCAGCTTCACCGCGTGATCTTCGGGTCCATGCAGCTTGGATGAATGAACCCTACAGATGTTAGCAGATAGAAGTTAATGTCTTTCTTTATCCATCATTAGTCTACGTGGAATTGTTCTCAATGTACTCAACTCAACTTCCAGAATATTTAGACTTCCTCAGAGTGCACAACGTCAATTCAACACACAATCTTATCAGAACATTTTATAGAACATACATGCATACAATACATACGTAGAACACAAGAATCTGATAAGAAACAGAACAAATGTGTGTATACATATTGATGTAGCACCCCTGCACACAAACAGCCTTCCACAAATGCTAACAGACTATAGAATAGGAAAAGGAAAGACATAGAAACAGAGAGAAGGGAGAGGGATATGAAGAAGAAAAATGGTAGGGGAAGAGACGGATTGAAGGAGGGAGAGGGAGTTATTATCGGAGTGAGTCAGCAAACAATTCATTCATCCAAAAAGCCTGAATACAAGTGCTGCTTAGCTGCTATTTATGAAGTAAGATCATTCACTCGAAGGAAAACCAAAATAAGATCCTACTGTTTCATTCCTAAGTAGGAAACGTATAAAATAAGACTAAAGCATAAGAAAAAAATTCTTCTGGTTGCTAAAAAAACATTAAATAATTTAAAACATCATTTCTTCCCATAATAGAAATTTCCAGATCTCTTATCACATATAGTTTGTGTGCGCGTTAGAAACATGCACACACAGTACGTCCGTGTGTTCTTCTTTGTTTTCTCTTTTTTTTTTTGGTGGGGGGGGGGTTGTTAGTTAGGGACAATGCAACCCAGTTTCCTCAAATTATGTGATGAACCTCTTTTTTCTTGAGCAAATACTTCATAGTCAGAAAAATTGCATAATGGCAGCAGCAATAGCATTATCTAGGAGAAACTGGGATAGATAAATTATACATACACAATTAAGTTATTATAAGCAGTGAAAATTCTACAAATACTTCTGTTTCTGACAAAGAAACTGTATTCAGGAAGACAGTTACAATGAAATGGAAAAGAGGATCATGAAAAGTCGAGGTAAAAATGAAAGTGCCAAACACTAATTGATTGCACCAACCCATGACAAACTTAACGGCTACTACAGCTGAACCCATTTTAACATAAATACATTCATATCTTGTATCTATAATTTATATAGTAGGAATCTGTTGGAATTGGGCCCGACCTTAGTTAGTATAACCAATATTGAATAAAAGGAAAATATAATGTGAATGGGGGTGTCTATGGCATTTCTTAACTGGCAGTTAGAGTATATAATAGGAGGGTGGGTGTTGTGGAAAGGCATGAAAATAGTGAGTGAGAGATATTGGGAGAATTCCTCTGGCCACTCGAATGCTAGAAGTGGTTTAGGTTCATGTGTCGCTTTGTTATTCCATTCCATTTCATCATTGCTGTAGATTAATCCATTAGACCTACACTCTGGATTAATATTTCTGATTTAATACCAATTCTAGAGTTCTGTTACCCATCAGAATCCTCTGTTGAATGAAGAAGAATTAAGTGGAGATAACAAGCAAGTGCTTGGATAGAGGACATTATACGCTGATTTTGGTGATTTTTAGAGCTTTGCAGGAAAAGATGTGTATGTCTTGAGATCAAGAAGAGGGAAAAAGGAAAACCTGATTTTGAGTTTCACAAAACGTTTCAACATTGGTTTATTTGAAGACCCTAGCTTTTAGACATGCATAAACCTAAAATCGGACATTTTGGAAGAACTAAAATGTTTTTGGGTATGTTTATGAATTTCTTAGAGAAAGGTCAACTTATTGGATCTTTTATTAGATCATTTAAAGACTAACAAAAAGAGAATCAATTAGAACCTGTCAAAACTACAATGAATTGTAGTCTTAGACATGAATCCAAGAGAAGAAATTTCGAGTTGTACTTGATGCTAAGTGGAACATAAGAAACTTCTTTTGACCTTATGGTTCGATTTAGGTAAAATGACAAGTTTAAAAGGTGCATTAACCTTAACTACATCTAATTTTATGCTTTCACAAGATCAAATACTCCAGGATGTTAATAAAACAATAATTTTGACTCTTATATTGTTAGGTTTCACACGTTTGACAGAAGTAAGGACAAGAGAAACAAAAATCATAGCAAAAGAAAACAAAAGGATCTGGTTCACAGTTCATACGGAAACATTTTAAACAAAATTTGATATTGATTTTATTTTAGACATTGATTTCCAAAGTGTTTCGAAAATTTAACATTAAAAACTCAGCAAACGCCTGTTGCTAACTACTTTTGGAGAGGACTTGAGTAGAATAAGAGCTAATAATAGCACTATAGCACGCCATGTACATCTTACACTTTACATATTGAAGAGGCAGCCCGATTTTCCCAGCCATCCAAGGGTCTATGATTCAGAACATTATTCTAAGTAAACAAATAAACCCAACTAACTTTCTAGCTGCCCTATCTATTAGCAGACAGGAAGAATACATAGATTAATCTTATCAATAACCATCTTCTGCCAAAGGAAGGAAAACTTGAATGATCCATATGTAAAAGTCCAGGAGAAGTAGCAACCCATATCTCAGTCAACTAGAGTAGATAAGCTGTCATAAAATGCACTGCCATGTGCAACGGTCAAAACCCATCAAACTTTTGTAACCTTTTGTATCATACTATTTGGTACCCCAAACCCAACAAAGTAACAATAGCTGTCAAAATCATCTAAAATGGAAAAAAAATATTAGGAATAGAGGGCTGTTGGTTTTCCTTTTCAAGTATCTGCCTTGACCATTTTCTATCTGTAATAGATTTTCTCACTAATCTGTAAGCAATAAGCATCTTCATATCATAATCTTGTTAAAAAAAAAAACAGCACTTGAACGAAAGGATAATTATAAACATACCATCACCCAGAGAATCTAGTTCCTTATCGTCTATTTCAATTATTTTTGATTGAGATAATTGGTTAAGTGAATGCAAATAAATATGTTTATAAAGCATCCCAACAGATGAAATACCTTAAATTGTAAGGTGCGAGAAAAGTAAAAGGCCATAACTATGAAGAATAAGAATAGCGGGAATTGAACCTTGACCATTCAGTCATTGCATATAAAATACAATGTCAAGTATCATTCAAGTCACAAGCTTAAGTAGTTACAAGTCCATAGTTTTACTATCATCTCTAACATGTATTTATGTATTTCATTGCCAGTTTTTTGTGCATTTTCAAGCATGTTCCCTTTCGAAAAATGTCAAAATACAAAATTATATAAGTTGAAGTCAGGATTCAACAAGTTGTACTCTTATCAATATAGAACACAACAACTACTGAAAGCTTAATGTAGCTTAGATCATATTCTTGGAGTTAGATTTCCAAGATGAAGTGACATGAGTTGAGGTTTTCGCTTTGAGCGTGCAAATTTCTAAGAGCTATTAACTTGCTATAAAGAAAAACTACTTTTACTCCCGTTTTCTCTAGTTAAATATATTAAAATTTCTGTAAGGCATTATTTAGGTAGAGATTCTCACCATCAAATACTGATTTCTTATAACCAACCCAATAAAGAATAACTAATTCTGCAAACAAAATTGGAAAAACTCCAAATAACTGGAGCTGCAGGAAGAATGGAAGATAATAATCTAAAACAACTAACATTCTGTTCACAAAAGCAGAAAAGAAAAGAACAGAGCGATCGAATCAGCGCTAGCATCAAATTCAAAAGTTGTGTAATACAATAAAATAGCAGGGGGCAAAACTAAACGTGCAATCCAAAAATTGTATATTTACAAGCAAACACGAGTTCAAAAATTATTAACTCAAGTGAAAAAATTAAGATTTAGCACTTACGTTGTTCAGGTTGGGACGGTTTGAGATAGGGCTTAAGCTGAGGTCTAACTTGGGAAATGAGCAAGCCCATGAAAGTGAAGAGGGTTTATGGCAGCGAACGGAGTGAGTAGGAAGTTGGAGTAGGCAGGAGGAGTGGGAAATTGAAGATGGGGACGAAGAACATATTATGGATGACATTTCGTACCATTCGACAGGGCTTCGCTAGGCGCTCCTGCGAGTGTGAGACCTAACTCGTAAAGACATCATCTCTCTCTTTTTTTTTTTTGGGTTAAGAACGAGAAAGGATATCATCGCTTGCAGTCGCGGATGTGCCTTCTGGTCCCATCATTTATTTCGAGGGACCACACTCATCAATTTTTTTTTTTTGGGTTTGAGAGATAATAGAAAAAAAATCTGAATAATGGTGCCGGGCTGATCAGACTGGTTGACAAAGAGAAGGCAAAGCGCCGTGTACCCATCAGGTCTTGGGTTTAAACCTTAGGAAATCTCTCACGGGGCAACCCTGGATTAGTCTGAGTCCGAAAAGATCCAGGACACCGGAAGAATTTTCTTTCACTCAAAAAAAATCTGAAAAATGGTAAATGATACACACAGTGTGAAAAAGATCTCATGATGTAATAGAATAAACCAATCTCAAAAATGAAATTTTTAAATAAGAGGGAAAAGATTGAATGTGAGTACCTCTGTTTTTTGCTTAGTATAGGCATCCTTCTATTGAATGCAGTCTTATTTGAAGCACTATTAAAGGCTAAATATGAGCACGTCTTGCAATGGGAATTCGAACCTTAATTCTCAATATTGTAATGAATTAGTTCATTTCACTAAACCTAACCTCACTAATAAGTCCACACACAAAGACAACCTAGTAATCTATTCATTAAATGTGAGTCCATTAGCCCCCTAAATTTTATTTCATGCTTTACTTATAATTAAAAAAATAATTGTTTGTGATGAAAGAATTTATCAGGTAATTACCAAAATTTAAAAAGGATTTATAATAAGTAAATATTAATAAAGTAATAATAATAACAATAAATGTGGCAGCTGAGGGGCGGTGATGGCAGAAAAAGAAGGAATATAGAGATGGAGATAGTAGTGTAGGTGGTAGTTTGCCACGCAGATAAATAAGAAAAGAGAATGAAAGAGAAAGGAGAAAGAGGAGGAAAATGAGTAAATAAGGATGAGAAAAAGAGGAAAAGAAGGGGTACGACGTAAACATGAATGAGGAGAAGAAGGGAAAAAAAGGAACGGAAAGGAAGAAAGAGTGTGTGTGGTGAATGTGCACAAATGTTGAGGATTGTAAATACCCCATCCAACCCTTCTTCTCTCCATTTTGCAGCGGAGATAGGAGGGAGCAATATTTTAATTAGAGGAAATTTTTAAAATTAATATTTTGAAATGTTTTGAGTTTTGACAATATAAATTTATGGTAATGTAGAAGGATTTTAATTGATAACTTTACATGGATTGTATTTTTTATTTTGCCATTTTCTATTTTGTAATAATTTGTTATAAAAATATATTTAACACTTGCTGTTTTTGAACTGTTTGGTTAATTAAAATTTTATTAAATAATTTATTTGAGTTATTGGGAATGGTATTAGTATTTCAAAGGTTTAGATTTTTGGAAAAAAAATGTAAGATTTATTAAATAACAATTTTATGTTGAAAATATAAATTTTAAATTGGGGATTTTGTACATTAATATGTATTTGATATTAAATTATGATTTAAATGAATTGTTATAGTTATGGAAAATGCAAGATTTATGTGAGAATAAATTATTGAGATATGAATATGAAATTATAATGTTTGGGTAATTAAATTTACAAAAGTTTAAGTATGTTAAGTATGTAATTTGTGTATTAAATTTATGTCTACATTATTGTGTAGATTGGTGTATGTATCCAAAATTTTGACTTCTAAATTTTTTAGGTTAAGCTTGGAATTGAAGTAACAAGGATTAATTTATCTTATATGTATTTTAAGGACTGTAAAGTATTTTTGAAACCTTACTTTCTTTTTGTAATATGTATATGTGTTTTGGAAGATCACGTATATGTTTAAATATTTACATATATCAGTGAATGTTTTCCAACGTATAGTATGGGTTGGGATTATGGTTGAGATTATTGCTATTGAGATTATTAGGAGTTACGTGGATTGTTATTATTGTGGGATGTTCATAGAAGAAAAATACATTGTACTAATTATATTGTTTTATTTTATGGGATATATTGGGTTGATGTAATTGAATTTGTGCCCATCGGCTCTTTCATTCCTAACCCAGATTTGAGTTGAGTGTTTTAGGTGGACACCTTCCAGTTATGGTATATTTGGTGGTAACATGGAAGGGAGCAGTGTTCTTAATGTGACTAGCTAACCTTTGGTCGGATATATTAGTACTGATAGGTTATACCATGTTTAAAGGACATAAGGGGGATCAGGATGAATGAAATTTTGATGTGATTGTTGATAAACATGCTTGTCTGACTTACATTACTTTCTTGCATGTTTTATAAATTGATTTTGGTTACATGGACTTAATGTCTCATACCGTGGCATTAACATTTTTTCAGGTTAGACCTCTTATCCGAATAGTAGTTCAGGAAATCGAGCAGAGGCATAAGAATTTGTAACCTTGTATGCCTCTAGAATTTTTGGGAATTGTAATGTTTATATATTATCATCATAGGATAATCATATTATGATATACTTTGATTCTATTTTCTTTGAGATGACGATTATTTGTATCTAAACCCTGTGCTTGAGTTACAATGTTAAAGAATGTGGGTTGGGTTCTAACCCTTATGTTAAGTGTGCCATTGATCTAACCATATTTTTACACACTTTTTCATAGATAACGTAGGGATTTTGACACATTTCCTAGATTAAAATTACATGATTAAACACTAATTTGGAATAAGGATGTTTACATTGAATTAAACCCATTTAGGGGTAACATGATCCTAAATTGATAATTTATTCATGCAATAGTTTTCTTGAGCTTTTGATATTATTTGGTGCTTAATTCTTACATTGTATGTACTTAGGGGGAATTTGGCAAATTAAAAAAAGTGCAAGAGGAGAGAGCTGGCAACAGAAAAGAAAGAAAAATGTGAGGGGGAAGGGGGCAAAAACCGACTATTGAGACGCTGCTCCCACTTCAAACAGAGGCCCTCATTCATTCTTCTCAACCCACGCCGCCACATATCCTCCATTCATTTACCTCATAGAGCCCTCATCCATTTCCTCCACACGCCACCAGACCACACACCACGAGACCCACGCTGCCATGCCTTCTGAGATGGAAGAAGGAAGAAACATGGGAGACTTGGCAGAAGGGAAAAGGCGAGAAGAGAAATGAGATAGTGGGAGATGGCGGCTGGAGAAAGAAAGAGAACGCGTGAGACAGAGGTGGAAAAAGGCGAGCTCCTGGAAACACCACCAGACACCTCCTGAGCCCTCATTTCATTTTTCTCGACACGTTGTCACGCCTTCTAGAGCCATTTTCTCATCCATTATCTGCAGACACCTCCAGAGCCTCATTTTCATTTTCCTCTTCAAACTGCCACACACACGCCTCCTCCATTTTTCCTTCAGACCACCACACACACACCTCTTGAAGCCAAATTATTTCTCTTCCATGATTGTTGTTATGGCCGTGTGTATGGAGCTCATTGGAGCTGAATCTGAAGCAATGTGTGGCTAATTGTCCTGCCACTTGGTGATAAAGTTGTTGTCTAGAGCTCACTGATTTACATTATGGAGTTTTCTATCATTCCATTAGTCTAGAATTATGTACTTGGATTCCCTTATTATAGGGATGATGGCATATGATTTCGGAATTGGGATGGATGTTTATTTGTCTCTCTTTGGATTGATTTTCATGGTTAACTTTGGATTGTGCAATGTGAAGTAGAAACGTGTTTGTGGATTTCTTGATAGTAGCAATTTAATTATATTAATTAGCATGTTATTGTCTAGTTAACATGATTATTTGTGCCTTGGAATAGTTGTTTAGCATTTCATATTGATAATGCTCATATTGCATCATTCCAACTTTAATTGTGCATTAAACGGTTTTTAACAATATCTCGATAGTTGATAGTTAGCTATGTTCGTAGAAGCTATCACCAATTGAGAATATTGGACTCGAGTATTAAATTGATGTTTTGCTAAAGGTTTAATGAATTTTCAACTCCCACAATTACTTTTGAGCAAGGATAATCACCTTTCCATTACCAAGGGTTTTCATTATTCCCAAAAATCCAAAAAGATTAGTTGTAATTTGAAGTTTGTGCATTTAGTTTCAGTAAAGAAAATTAATTTTAAAAATTCTTCCTTCTAACCATGTTTTTAGCACTTAGGCTAACTTAAGGATTCAAAATAAAGGCTCCTTGATAAAAGAATGATCGTAGGGTTGATGCAGCCCTTAATCTTACGTATGTGACATTGTTGAAGAATGGAGACCAGTAGGCTGGGTTTTAACCCTGATATTGATTGTGCTCTTAGTATTATGTGTTGATTTACTATATGATGTGATATAACATGACAAATCAAATTCAAATAAGCCTTTTCAAATTTCAATTGGACCAATCACAAAAGTAAGAACCAAGAGATTTAAAGAAACATTGAATGGGCTTGTGCAGGAAGTTCAAACAAAACAATTGGCATTTGGATCAACAAATGAGAATGAAAACTCAAAAGACAACTTAATTTGATTTTGGTTGAAAATTGATCTACATATCATATTTTGGATTTGGAAAGTTCAAATTAAAGGATTTAGACCATAAGCTATATATAGAAGGACTCATTGGGCATACACAGTCACATTTTGAATTTAAAATGTTGATTACTTTTTATTTATTTTTTTATGCGAAAATTTGTATTTTAAATAAGATAGAATTAGATAGAATATATTCTTTTAAATATCACTATCCCTAGATTTTAGGAAAGATGTCAGTTTTAAATTTGTATTTCATCTTTTAGATTCTAGATTGTATTTCATCTTTTTAGGATAGAATTTCAAAATGTAACATTTTATAAATACTTTGTAGTGCTCATTCTAGAAATCAAATTAAAGATCATTTTGACTTTTGAGATTAAAAATTTGTTGGAAATTGTGCCCTAGGGCCAATCATTGTACTTCGCACATTATTTATTTTAATGTATTTTCTCCATTCAATTATCATATGTTTTACATGTTTGTTGTGATAATTACATCTATAGACGAATTATGAATATTGTCTTAAATGTCCCTGGTTGGTTGTCTATGCGGGAGCGTAGATAAGGTAAGACTAGTATGACTTTGATAAGGTATAGAGATACAAGTCCAAGTCATAGGCACTTGTAAGAGTAAAGATGCTGGACTAACCCGCTATGAGAAAGCTGTATGGATTAATTCATTAGCTTATCTCATATGTGATCACGTCACAATGCCCTTTGACCTGAGATCATCATGGATTCCTGCATGAAAGTCACTAAGCTTTGACCTAGTCAGAAGTCACCTTTGACCGGGTGATGATAAAGGCTATAATCGGACTTAAGGGTTTTCATGTGGAGGAATGTGAGTGATCAAGATGGGATTTATCCCTCACATTAGTCGAGAAATATTACTGGGCCCCTCGATGAGTGAGTCTGAAAAATGTATGGCCATACTATAACGAAAAAGAGTTTTCGTTTCTTTGATCAGACTACTCAGGGATCGAGAAAGTAATGGTCGGGAATAGGAGGATGACGTCATCCATGCCTCATCCTTGACTGAGATATCGCGTGACAAAGGGGACGTGATGTGGTTGCGTAAAAGGTTGCGTCGTGTTAACGATCCCCGTATGATTTGGGTAGTCGTAATGTCTTACTAGAGACCGCTTACGACTTGTGAGCTTATGGTGAGATTAGCCCACTGCCAACTTTATATGAGCCTACATGGTCACACTCAAGAACAGCCCAACATGATCTTTATTTCTAGGGTTTATTCAAATTTTAAATATATGTATATATATATTGAAATTTGAAATTGCACAATATTATGTAAATAATATTTGTATGTGTTAGTTTAATATTTAATTTATTTGATAAATTAAATAACTAGCATTAATTTAATTTATAAAGATAAATTAAATTTGTTGGCTCATTCTTTGAATTAATTAAATGGATATGATTTGATCAGATCAATTTAATCCAAATTAAGATTGCAAAATTCGAATTTCACATTTTGAATTTCAAATTTCGATTTTCAAGATTAGATATTAAATATCTTTTGAAATTCAAATTTCAAGATTAGATCTTGAATATCTTTTGAAATTTCGAATTGCAAGATTAGATCTTGAATATCTTTTGAAATTCAAATTTTAAGATTAGATCTTGAATATCTTTTGAAATTCAAATTTTAAGATTAGATCTTGAATATCTTTTTAAAATTCAAATTTCAAGATTAAGATTAGATCTTGAATATCCTTTTGAAATTTGAATTTCAAGATTAATAAAGATTAATCTGATATATCATTTGGATTTCAAATTTCAAGATTGATAAGATTGATCTTGAAATTCAAATTCGGATTTTTCAAGATTAATAAAAGATTAATCTTGGATTATGATGCACTCCCTGAGCTTTATAAATATGAGTGCTCATGAATAGTAGAGGCATCACATTCTGAATTTGAATTCGCTCTTGAGCCACGAAACCCTAGAGAGAGAGTGAAACGAAAAGGCACTAGCACGCTGCTATTGTTGGAGACTGTTCAAGTGGATACCGGTAGAGGGAGGCGATTGAAAGAATGTCGGCTCCTCGTGATCGGAAGCAAGAGCGCGGAAGGTTGTGGAATCTGAAGAAATCCAGACACAAAGGAATGGACAATCTCGAAACGCAAAATGTACGCCTTCATCTCCTCGATCTAAACGCCTTTGACAGATCCGTATTTGTGATTAGAAAAAATTTTAAATTCTTATGCATGCACCTTCTAATTTCAACAAAATTTGCATTCTTGCAATTTCAGACTTGAGAGTAGATTCTTTATAGTGTTCTTTATTGAACTAATGACTTATTAAGGTTTGTTCAACCTTGTGGCGTCTTCCAACACTTAAGATCCTTGTTCTTCCGAGTTCAAGAATTCAAGTAGATCCTTAACTTTTGTTTAGCATTTTTGGGGTGCATATATTTTAATTGGTTGTGGGTTCTTGGGATCTTTTCCCTTTGAGTTCGCACCATTATAGTGGATTTGTGAGCGGTTTTGTGTCATGTATTCCAATGTGTGTGTTTTGTGGGCGGTGTTGTGCCCTTAATCCAAATGTATTAATATGAAGAATGACACGTAAAGTTTTTAAAAGTGAAAAGCAAATTCTTCTATAACCATAGTTAATTGTTTATTCATTGTTAATTAGGCTAAATGCCTTATTTAGTAGAAAGAGTCTTTTCAGGGTTCTTACTGCTGCAATTAGGTCCAACCCAATTTTTGGGCTTCCAATTGTATGGCACACACATGTCCCTACTGCCATAACTAAGGTCAATCTCATTATTCGGCTTCAAATGTGTGTACTAAACCAACCTCATCCTTAATCCCATAAATAAAATCCTCATTTATCAATTAAGAAAATAAATTTAATAATCTATCATCTCATTCCAAAGATGACTCAATATCATTCAAACATCAACATTACTATCCAATAATTAGAACTTCCCATATAGGAAAACAATGGCTATCAAAATACAAAATACTTTGATCGGGGTGGCATAGCCCAATTCATAGACTAAAATCAACAAATATTAACATCTAAAATGAGTAAAATAACATGAAGAGTATGCACAGTCTAAATATATGCCAATATATACATTTCCCACATAAATGTCTCAAAAAGATGAGACCTACAAATGGCTGACACAATACTATACCTTTGACTCTTTTCCTTCCCGTCTACCATTACTGGGGCCCTCTCCTGAAAATATTGAAACCACTGGATGAGATATAAAATCACAGTAACCAACATATAATTTATCAAATATTTAGGCAAGATTATAAGAGGTGAAACAAGGATAAATTCATTTAAAATTATATTGATAATATTTATAAATCAAAAGAGTAATTGATCATCAAATAGGTACAAAATATAATAATATACTTTAGATAGAGAAGTTAATAGAATAACAAAGTTTCAATTGAATAAATTAGTAACCAAATGTATACCAACATAGTACAATAGAATTTATACACAATTCCCTCTACCAAAACTCCTCCTTGTATCACATGACATGGACTCTAATTGATAACGATAGAAGACTTGGCCGCAGTCAATCAACCATCAATATAAAGTTAATGAGCCCCCTTCCAGGCACCTACAACTGGGTCCAAGACTGGAAGGTATCATCCTCTCTATAATCGCCCACAATTGGACCCAAGACTCATGAGAGTTGACCATTCCCAAAGCCACTCACAAGTGGGTCTAAAATTTAGAAGATCTAATATAATGTCGCCCATTGTGACAGTAGTGGAGACTATTACCATGACCTTCTTAGATTCACCGAGTATATTATATTCTCAAACTTCATCACAAATCCAAGCCCCAACAATACAGTCATCATCCTTTCATAACACATTTATATATTCTCATTTTTCACAACGTTCTCAATTATAATGTAATATCACATTATTTAAAGAGTCATAAATATAAATCATAATATCAAAATATTATACATTTCATTAGTGATTCATAAACATATAGAGCTTAATTTCTAAAGGTAACTTCATATTAATTTCACAAATTAATCACTATAAGTAAATTTTAAATCAAGATAACACTAACAGTTCAAAAGATGTTTTTACTATTTCAAAACATCTTACAACCCATGACAATTTTATAAAATAAATTAAATATGTTTATCTCACGCTAATTCATTTATGTGATGCCACAATAATCCAAGCTCAAAGCTCAAGTTCCAAAAACACAATTAATTTATACAATTGATTCAATCACACATTAATATAATGCTAATAAAACAAATATATATATATAAATTTGAATAAAATTCATTTTCTTTCCAAACTTTAAGTTCTCCAACAATTCTCCACCTACAATCAAAATTCAAATTCTTTATCTTAATCTCCTTTCTATCATCCAATAGTTCTATTACGCTTCTTAAAATTAATAACCAATATACCAAAAATCCCCAAAAAAGTTGTTATCTTTAAATCATCAAAAATTATATAAATCAAATATCCTCAAATACTTATTCAAATCCCAATTTCTTTCTTCCATAAATAATGTCTTATCCAATATAATCACTAAGAATATCTATATTTTCTCAGTATATCGAAAAATACCAAATTCCAACACTTTTTCACCAAAAATTCATATTTCATTATCAACTTCAAATCTCATTTGTTCAAAAATTATTATATGATCTAATGAACTAAAATAAATTATAAAACTCAAACTTAATTTGTATAAATATCCTATATACCCCAAAAATTAATAGATTATCTAAAAAATATTTAAAATTCTCAAATCAACTAATAACAAAAATGAACCGATTAAATCACCAATAACACTTCCAACAATCCAAATAAGTTGTTTAATACAATTTTAATTAGATGAATAATCAATAAATAGCAATATTGGGTCTAATTCTAAGAAAAATGTTATAAAATAATAAAAAAATCAAATCAAAAACTCAAAACTATCAATTAATAGCCATCTACATTCATATACTCTTATATTGTCAAAACTCAAAACTTTTCAAAATTCTAACTCTAAAAATTTCCTCTAATCAGAAAAAAAAATACTACCATATAAAAGAGAAAAATTCATAGAATAATTTTTATAAAAGAAATTTAGTGATTAGACATAATTTTACTTACCAAAATAAGATATAAAATATCAACAATGGCGGACGAATGCGAATCAGACGAACGAACAGGAGTAACACGAAAAATGATGACTCTCTTTATGACATGTTTAAATAAATTTTATGGCAAAAATGACATAAATGACCCAAAAGATTAAAATATAATAAAATACCCCTCTTCCTTTTTTCCACTTCACTCTTTCTTCTTCTTTCATATGTTATAATTTATTATAAATTTTAATAATTATATTTAAGTAAATCTACATGACTTAAATAATATAATAATAAATTTCAATTATTATAAAATAAATATTTTCTAATGACAAAGTTTAAAAATAAAAATTTTAGGATGTTACATGTGCAATTACAAGCTATTTAACAACACCTTTTTAAGTGAGATCTCGAGTTCGAATCCTATCGTATGAAGAAATCTTTGTTGGGAGACTTATCTACCATAGCCGGGTGCGTAACCCCAGGTCGAATCTGCATATAGTCAGAGTAAAGCTCTGTTGAACCAAGTGGGTAAAAACCAATTCCATTTTTCACCCATTGTCTGTAGGTTAAGTGGTAAGATATTTGAACTTCTCACAATATGAGAGAGGTCCAAACCCCACTGCGGTGCTTGGGGGAGACATCATAACTCCTATGTGTCTAGGTAAAAACTTGAGGGTAATTGACGGCTCACCCTACCCAACATTAGGATGACTTAGGAGGAAGAGGGATTTTGTCCTTTCTTCGGATCGTATGTGTAAGCCTAATCCCTTTTCAAAATTTGTGTATAAAAAAAGCTTTTTTCAAATAGTTCTAAGGTGAAACTAGGTTTTGATACTACCCCTAGGAAATAGGGAGCAAAACCCAAAAAATGAGGAGAGAGTGATGAATAGTGAAGGAACCTCAATTCAAAACCTTAAAAGATCCAAGTTTGTGTCTTTCCAACTTCCCACATCAGTTCACTCCAGAGCACCTGAGCAAAACCAGCAAAAGATGAGAGGGAAAATGACTAAATGCACAAACGTTGAAGGATCTTGAAGACTTCCTGAGGATGTAAATTGAGTCCCCAAGCCTTTTGAGGGCTTATTTCACAAAGGCCAAGATCATTTTCGTTTCGTCCACTCTCAATTTTTCAGTTTCATTTGTCCGTGTACTTTAAATTTGTGTTTCAATGGAATTATTTTTCAAACAAAAAAAATCTTATTCTGAGTTTAGCCTAAGCAAAAACTAAATCATTTACCACTTGAACTACTCTTGGTTATATTTCAACACATTGAACGTACGTGGCTTAGCCCACTGAGTGAAGTTAAAAGGGAAGAAAAAAGGGCAAGAGAAAAGGGAGGTGGCAAACGTAGAAAGTAGAATGGCGGCTGGTGGAAACGGAATGGAGAGTGAGGGGGCACACAAGGGAATGAGAAAAATGTGAGTTTCTCTCAAGTTGAGTAAGTTGTACCTACCACTTGTCTTTCTCAGCCACTTCCGTCAAATCCCACTTGTACCTTTCTCTATCACCTCCTCCTTAAACTAACGGATTCCGTCATCCTCCATTGAAATTATTAATATTTCTTTAATATATAAATATACATTGTGTACATGGGGCAAACCTAATTTTTGATCGAGTTAAGTTTTGATCTTTCAAGTTTAAAATTTATGTTTTTGATCTTTCATGTTCTCTCTCTCTAAAATATGTACTATTAGCACATGTGGTTTTGAATGGACTTAATAAATCTGATGTTAACTGTTGATTTTGTTTGTGTTACTGAATCCATTAATTATGGTAAAAAGACTTGATAACTTGATACGATAACATGAAAGTGATTCTTGTATGACTCGCCAATGTAGTTTTAGCTTATTTCTTTTTTTATTCTTTTTGTATTTTTTAGGAAGAATTATTAAGGATAAGTCTCTTATTGAAAAATTAATTGCAAAATGAGACCTTCCACAAAATGCAACTGAGTTTCCACACTATGCAACTGAACTTCTACGTTATGTGTAACTAAGCTTCCATATATCAGGTCTCATTCTCTAATTAATTGCCTAATGGAGGATTTATCAGAAATTCTTTTTTTTTTGTCTTTATTGATATTGCTCCATGAAGTTTTAAACATAAGGTTTTGGTCCCTATAGTTTCATGGGTAATTGGATGTTTAACAATGTTAATTAACACTGTTAAGTTTAGGGATCAAAACAAAAATGCATTTAAAGTGTAATAACTAAACCAAAATTGATCAAAAGTATAAGAACCTTTTGAAATAACAGGCAGTGGCGGAGCCAGGACCCTAGATCAGTGGGGGCAATTTTTTATTTTCAAACAAATGACAATAAGCTTACAAGTATAAATAATTTGAATGTGTTCAAATCTTAAAAATCAGTAGGTGCAAAATAAAAATCTAATAGGTATTTACATATACATCCAAAATTTGAGTGGGGGCAATTGCCCACACTCAGTAAAACATGGCTTCGCCACTGATAACAGGGATTAACAGTTTTGATATAAAGTGAATTTAAGGGAACAAAACCACCATTCTTAAATTTTAGAAATCAAAACATAAATCAGAGTAAATTATAAATACAAAAAATAGGTTTAATCTTTGTGCACATGTTTTCTTTGCAAAACCAGCTTATGTTTTCTTTAAAACAATGTATATGACTTATAACTATTCATTGACTATATATATTGATTCTAAGTAATTGAAAATATAAGAAATTAAACTACACGTGAAAATTATAAATCATGAGCGTAGGAGAAAATTAATTATAGATCCATATATGAACAGTACTGTTTGTTAGATGCTCGAAAGCTTTTACACTAGCTATGCTATATTAATTAGGAGATATTACTTTGCAAATCCCTAATTTTACCTTACTTTCCAATGAAGTCCTTGTACCCTTTTTTCCCTTTCATTGAATTTTTATAGTTTTCTCAATTATAGATATTACTTTCTATACCCATAATATATTAACTTGTAAGAGAGAAATAATGTAAGTGACGAATGACGTGGCTCTCATGTAGAATATACGAGTTAATTTTGTCACGTGGATCTAAACTAAATTACAGAACAAACTACATATTATATATATAATATGCTAGCAGAAAATTATGCGTATAATAATTTTTTATTTTGATAGTAAATAAATTTTATTCTATAATTTTATTTTAAGAAACTCTTATTTTGTATTTTTTGAAAACTTACTGTCGTATTATTGAAGACTTATGTTTTATTCAATCAAACGATAAAATATAGCTTTGTTAACCGGCTATAAGTATAGTGACCAATGACTATAATTAATGAAAGTATAACAATTTAATAAAAAAATTATAGAGACCTATTTAAAAATTTGGTGAAATATGACAATTATAAACCATACACCTTCATCCTATTTACAGTGTAAAAGAGAGAATGTTTGATCAAATCATATTTATAAGTTATATCATTAATTTTTCATATAAATGCACAATTTTACAATTCACTTATTATACATTGAGTTTGTTCTTATGTGTTATAGTGGATATTATACATGGATAAAGTTGTAAAGTCTTTAAATTTTAAAGTAGAGTTAACGAGGTTTGAGACTTTTCTTAGTTTATGTAAAATAAGTGATAGTGACTTATAAATCGAATTAGAGAAGTATTTGTTAGAATATCGAGACTAATTATTAATTTATTTTAAATAATTTTACGATGTTTTATGTAAGTATGTGTATGAGAAGAATTTCCTCTCAATTCGTGTGAAAGTTTTTAAAGTGATTAGAGAATTTTCCGAAACAAACAGTTGTAAAATGGGACTGAGAAATGTTAAAACCCAGATGTATGAAACCCTTTTAAAACCAAAATCCCATCTTTCAATTAATTTTTGGAAAAATCATGAAAGACAGAAAATAATAAAAAAATCTTTAAAATATGAGACTCTTATGACCTCATTGAAATATGGGATCCATGTTCAAAGACAATGTTACCCTCGATTATAGAAGGAAACAGGGTAGGCTATCACTTTTTATGCTAAGGGTCTTTGAACATAAATTCATATTTCAATTAGGCCCCAAGGGACTTTTCAGCAATGATTCCAAATTCCAGAGCTTGTTTTGCTATTTCTTACTTTCTCTGGCCTTTAGACGCAATTTTCCCTTAGTTTTTCAAATGCGTCCTCCCAATTAATAATTCAAATTGTTTTTCTAACGACATTTTATGTTTGACATGACACAAAGCTCAGCCTAATCAACTGCCTTCTTTCCCTTCACACCAGCCGTTGTATGCATCTCGTTATAAAACTAACACCCTCTCTCTCTCTCTCTCTCTCACATTTTCATCTCCCCCTCCCTCTCTTATAAAAATAAATCCTCTCTCTCTCTCTCTCTCACACAC